>JAJPUD010027044.1:0-15913 GCA_023553655.1 Myrmecobius fasciatus
CTGTTTTCTTTTTCCAATTCACCAGTCTTATTTTCCAGTTTTTGGTATTTCTGTTTCCCTGATCTCAATTTATTTCCCCATTCTTCTTCTAGCTCTCTTTTGAGATTCTTAATGCATCTTCCAGGTAAGCCTTCTGAAAGGGAGACCAACTTAAGTCTGCCTTTGTGGCTTCATCTGGGATTGTTTTGATAATGTCAGGATCTGGGTACTGTTCTAATTTTTCTCCATAAAAGCTTTCTATGGTGAGAGCTCTCTTCTTCTTGCTCATGATTTAAAGTTGGGATATTGGTCAAAAGCAGAGAAAACTGCAACAATTTGTATTTGCCCTGGGGCAATTTGTCGAGTTGACTTCCGGTCTGAGGCTGGTCGGGCTAGATTCGCACTAGGACCACGTTTTCAGCTGCTCTCGACCCACCCTTTACCAAAGGCAGATCTGCCAAAGCACCTGCCTGCAAGCAGAGCAAAGTGGCCCAGGTGTCTCCCAGGGCCTTCCTGGGTGCCTCAAATCAGCCCCTCTATCGCAGTCCTGGCTTCTGCCCTGGCTGGAGTCTGATCACGCCCAGGGCCAATTTTCCCTGAGGCTAACCTTCTCCAGAGTTCTTTCAAGGTAGATTTTTGATAGAAGTGCGTTGTAGTCCAAATGTTTGGCAGACCCCTCACTCCAAAACCAGTTCAAAGGCTCACTTTGTCTGGGTCTGAGGGAAGGTGTCAGGAGTTCACAGAGAAAGCTGTCTGCAGTTGGCCATCTTGGCTCCGCCCCCCCCATGCCATCATTTTTTAATAATACTCCAAACAATGGACATTCACTCAGTTCCTTGCCCCTATAAAAAGGGCTGCTACATTTTTGCACAGGGGGATAAGCATCTAGAGATATAACATTTCCTTGTACAACTGCTTTGACTGCATCCCATAAATTTTAGGAGGCTGTCTCATTATTTTCATTTTCTTGGATGAAATTATCAATTGTGTCTATGATTTGTTGTTTTACCTATTCATTCTTTAGCATTAGATTATATAGTTTCCAATTAATTTTGGTCTATTTTCCCTGGCCCTTTATTACATGTAACATTTATTGCATCATGATTTAAAAAAGATGCACTTATTATTTCTGCCTTTCTACAACTGATTTTGAGATTTTTATACCGTAATATATGGTCAATTTTTGTGTAGATGCCAAATATTGCTGAGTAAAAAAAAGTATCTTCCTTTGTATCTCCATTCAATTTTTATCAATTCTATTTACTCTTTAACTTCTTTGTTATTTATTTTGTGGTCGATTTATCTAGTTATGATAGAGCAAGTTTGTGATCCCCCACTAGTATAATTTTGTTGTCTGATTTCTTCTTACAAGTAATTTTTCTTTAGGAACTTGGATGCTATACCACTTAGTGCATGTAAGTGTAGTATTGATATTACTTCATTATCTCTGATACCTTTAGCAAAATGTAGTTTTCTTACTTTTCTCTTTGAATTAGATCTATTTGTGCTTTTGCTTGATCTGCGGTCAGGATTGTCACACCTGCTTCTTCTTCTTCTTCTTTTTTTTTTTTTTTACCTCAGCTGAAGCATAATTGATTCTGCTCCTGTTTTTTTTTTTACCTTTACTCTAAATGTATCACTAAGTGAGTTTCTTGTAAACAACAAATTGTAGCGTTCTGGCTTTTTAATTAGTTTACTATCTGCTTCTGTTTTATGGAAGAGTTCATCTTATTCACATTCCTTGTATTTACTGACATCTCCTTTACCCATAGTTATATTTTTCTCTTCCATTTCCCCCTTTCCCTCTTCCCCAGTATTTTGTCACTGACTACGTCCTCCCTCAAACAGCTCTCCTCCTTTGCAGCTTCTCCCCCTTTCTTATACCTTTCCCCTGCTAATTCTGTCTCCCTTCTGTTAGCCTCTCCCCTTCCTTTCCCACTTCCCCTACTCCTTCCCTTTAGGCTGAAACAAGCTTTTCTATGAAGCTAAATGTATCTGCTATTTTCTCTTTGAGCCAAATCTGATGAGACTAAGATTCCCACAGTCTTCATATTTCACTCAATTCCAATAGGTCTTTTTTGCCTCCTCATGAGATGTAATTTACTTCATTTTAACTCCGTTTTCCTCTTCTTCCAATAGAATCACTGTTCCTCCTCTAATTTCTTTTTTTTTAATCATCACAATAAAATCAAATTAAAACTGACCCTCTAAGTATATCATAACAGAGGTACAGATCTCAGGAGTTAAACATATCATCTTCTTATATAGGGATATAAGCTTCTTAACTTTTAAAAGGAAGTTAGCTTTTCTTTTCTTTTTACCTTTTTATGCTCTTCTTGAGTTCTGTATTTGAAGATCAAATTTTCTATTCAGCTCTGTTCTTTTTTTAGAAATAGATGAAATTCACCTGCTTCATTGAATGTCCATCTTTTTTTCCTGAAATATGATGCTCAGTATTGCTAGATAATTGATTCATGGCTGCAGTCCAACTTCTTTTGCCTTTTGGAATATCAGATTCCATGCCCTTTGATCTTTTAAAATGGTAACTGCTAGGTCCTGGAGTAACCCTAATTGTGGCTCCTCAATATTTCAATTGCTTCCTTCTGGGCGCTTGTAATATTTTCTCCTTGACCTGATAATTCTGAAATTTACCTATGATATTCCTTAGAGTTTTAATTTTAGGGTCTCTTTCAGAGGCAATCAGTGAATCCTTTCAGTAGCTATATTACCCTCTGTTTCTAGGACATCTGGGCAGTTTTCCTTGATGATTTCCTGAAAGAGGATGTCTAGATTCTTTTTTTCATCATGGTTTTCAGGAAATCCAATAATTATTACATTGTCTCTCCTAGATATATTTTCCAAGTCAGTTGTTTTTCCAATGAGGTAGTTTACATTTTCTTCTATTTTTGTTTCAGTTTTTTTGGTTTTGTTTGACCGATTCTTGAAATCTCATTGGTTCATTCACTTCCATTTCTTTAATTCTAATTTTTAGTGAATTATTTTCTTCAGTTAGCTTTTTTGTCTTCTTTTGCATTTCCCCAATTGAACTTTTAAATGTGGTGTTCTGTTCATTGCATTTTTTTCCATTTTACAGATTTTGTTTTTCAATGAATTGATTTCTTTTTTATATGCATTTTGTAAAGAGTTATATGCTTTTTCTGTTTCATCAAGTCTATTTTTAAGAAGTTTTCTTCAGATAATGTTCTGCTTTTCCTTCTCTATATCCTCTTGCAAAGATCTCATTTCCTGTCCCCATTTTTATTCTCTTTTTAAACATCCTTTTTGAATTTTTCCAAAAGAGACTTGTGAAATGGGGACCAACACATATCATTCTTTTGGGGATTCAGGGTTTGAGGTCTGTTCTCTCTCTCCATCAAAACTGTTTAAGGTCAGAGTTCTTTTTGCTTTTTTGCTCAATTTTTTAAAAGTTTAAGTCTGCTCTTTAGGCAAATGGGCAATAGCCACTTTAGTTTTCCCTGGGATAGTTCTGCTGACTGACTTCTGGGACTGGGTAAGCATGTCCAAATCCAACATTAGTCAGGGGCTCAATGGCTCAAAATTTGTCTTTTGCATTTGCTTTTAGGTGTCTCAAAGCAAATCTGCTTAACCACTGATTTGCAACTAGGACAGAGTAGCCTAAGAGTCACACAGTAGATTCATTGGCATGCAGGCATTTCAATGCCCTGGCTCCCCAATCCAGCACCCTTCCCCAGGATCCCTGCACTGCAGTCTGGGCTTGCCAACTTCTCCCACTACCCAATTGAAACAGATATTTTCTGAAGTTTTTCCAAAGTATTTTCTTCTGGAAATTTATTGTACTTCAAATATTTCTGGTTTCTGTCATTCTAAAACTGGTTGAGAGGCTTAATCTGCTCGTTATTTGAGGGAAACTCAAAGGAGATGACACAGACACTTTTCTGTTCTCCACCATCTTGATTTTGCCCTGAGATAATATTTGAAAAAGAAACAGAAAAAAAATTAGCAACAGGCCCAGTAAGTAGTAGACACTATAAATATATATATTTATTTATTTTCCTTTTCCTCTTATGGAAGTATTCTCCAACTCCTTCCTTCATGTTAATACCATAACTTACAAATGTTACATTTTATTTGTTTCCCACATACAGTATCTTTTGTAACATGGAAAAAAAAGAGTTCCGATTGTAACACGAAGAAAAAAAAGAAAAAAATACCACTTTTTTTGAAAATATGATATTTTTAATCTCCCTCTTTTAATAGTGATATTGCAAAAGGTGTTGTAATTTGAGAAATCAGCTTCAGCAGATGGTAAAAGTCATTATTTTCCTTTCTTTTAAGAAGTGGCTTAAAAATTTATCTCAAACTATTAAGTTGAATTTCAAATAAAAACATATTTATTAAATACCTACCATGTGTTTTTATTTTTTGCTTCCAGTCTCTAACTTATAATTTTTATTTTGACCATAGCCAGAAAAATTCATAAGTTGCTGGATTAGAGTCTAGCTTATTACTGAGTAAATGGAATCCCACTATTATTCATTTCATTGTTAATAATAGATTGCCATCAGGATTCATTACAATTTGCCTCATGTATTGGAGAATTTCACTGAGCAACTACATATTGTAGTTAACTTTGTCTGAACTTGTTAATTACATAAAATGTTTTAGTAAGTTCATGAATATTTTATAAAGATCTATACCTTCCTAAGAATCTCAAAGCATTGAGATTTCTGTATTCTTCAGTAGACTAATGCTATATTGCAGATAGTATCTGGAGTACTGAGAAGAAAGTAGTGCAGAATTATGCCAGTATCTATTCAGTGACATTAACCAATCAGATAGTTAAAGAGTATATTGCTATGACTAAATATAGAACTTTGATTGTCATCTGTAACCAGAAAACAAAAGTCATGATAACTTAGTTTATCTTGTATCATTGTAGAAGAGATATTTCATATAAGTAAAAATTCTAAATAATTTAAGATTACCTTTTTAAACATAATTTTAAATAATAATAATGATTTTGTGGAACATGCACCAATTTATTCAATCTATTTTCTGCTGCCATAAAGTCATTTTCATGTGACACTTTGGCTCCTCTAGAAAACTTTTCTGATTAGACCTAACCAATCTTTCTTAATTGGGTTATACTCCTGAGGTAGCACTGGATTATGACCTTACATAAGGAAATCCCCATATAACAAAGGTCATCCCATGTTCAGAGTAGACCTTTATGGCTTCTCAATCCTGGCATTGTTTTAGGGTGCTCTTCCATTCATGAACTGACATTGATGAAAGGAATTAGCATTTTTGCATTTGGTTCCACCTGGTCTTACTCTATCTCCTGATGGTAGGGGTGGTGAAGACATGAGTTATAATGGTAAGATTTAAAAAAAATAATCAACAGCTCAGAATTTCTTTCCTCAACTCTCCATGTGGCATCACGGACCTCCAAGATTTCTGGTGAGAAATAGAAAGATCTGACTCCTTTTCAGAAGAAGAAAAAAAATGCCCTAAATCACTATTGATTAGAGAAATACTAATTTAGAGAATTCTGAGGTAACACTTCACACATTTCATACTGTCTAGGATCATGGGAAAAATAATCATCAATGTTGGAGGGGATGTGGAAAAACTGGGTCATTTAATGAATTGTTTGTGGAGTTGTGAAATGATTCAATCATTCTGGAGAGCAATTTGGAACTACGCCCAGCCATCTGTGCCTATAGTTGGTCTGTATCCACAAAAAAGCATAAAAAATGGAAAGGGACCCATACATGGAAAAATATTTGTAGAATCCCTTTTTGTTGAGGCAAGCAAATGAAAATTAAGTGGATGCCCATCAATTAGGGAATGACTGAAGAAATTGTGGTATATAAATGCAATGGAATATTATTGTTTTGTAAAAAAAAATCATGAGCAGACTGATTTCAAAAAAGCTTGGAAATACTTAACATGAACTGATCTTAAGTGAAATGAGCAGAACCAAGAAAACATTATACACAGTAATAACATGATTATGTGATGATCAACTGTGATGGACTTGATTCTTTTTAATAGTTTTTCAAGGCAATTCCAATAGCATTATGAAAGAAAGTGCAATTCACGCCCAGAGGAAGAATTATGGAGACTTGAATGTGGATCAAAACATAACATTTTCATCTTTGTTAATATGGTTGTGGTTGTTTGTTTACTTGTGTTTTTTTTTTTAATTTCTCATGCTTTTTCCCCTTTGGTCTCATTTTTTTGGATGCAGCATGGCAAATATGAAAATATTTTTAGAAGAATTACACATGTTTGAGCTGTGAAATACTTGCTATCTTGGGGATGGAGGAGGAGGAAGGAGTGGAAGAAAAATTTGGAACACAAGGTTTTACAAAAGTGAATAATGAAAGCTATCTTTGTGTGCATATGAAAAAATAAAACACTATTAATTAAAAAAATAAAGAACTATTCTTTCTTCATTTCACCATGGTGACCATGCTCACATAGCAACAAGTACAGGAAAATTCCTCTAAGTTAGAATTTCTACAAGTAACATACTATATAGTTTTGTAGCCTCCTTTCTTTTTCTTTCCTTATCTAACATATCTATCCTGAGATGAATGTATCTAGACTTAAAGCTGATTTTTTGAGTTCAGTACATCAGAAAGTCTTGAGTTCATAAGATCCAAGTTTAATTGTGGAAGCAAAGTGAACCCTGACAACTACTCAAGTGCTCTTAAAGAGCATGCCCACTGATAACAGCATTGACATCAATCTAGCCATTCTTACCATCAGATATCTACAAAAAGTTGTTTAGATAACATAGAGTTGAAGATAAATCTAAAATGCATAATTGAAAGTCACACAAACACTTTCTTTTCTTTTCTTTTTAACAAGAACTTGTTGAATTTCTACTATGTGTCAGATACTGAATTTCATAAACTGAAAAGACTGACAAAAAGGAGTTTTACCTTTCTCACTAGAATCAAAGTTTCATAGATCAGAATCATACCCAGACCATATCCCTGATCCAAAGAGTATAAGCCCTTGTTGGACAAGGGAGTGACACATTACCTTGATCCTTCCAGGATCTTGAAAGTTAGACCTGGAATGGATGAACAAAGGGGAAATGGAGAAATAATTCTGAAAATGAGTGATTAATATGTAAAATTCAAGACTGATATTAATCATTAACAAGTGGGATATTGATATCAAAAGAGATTCAATAGAGTATGGATTGGTTACTGGTCAGAATTCAGAGCAGAGCAAATTGAGAGAAGACTGAGAAGTCAAAATATATGGGCTGTAGTCAAGTTAAAATTATGTGCAAAACACAATATCCTTTCCTGCCCACCGTTACCATCTATATGTGATCTTTTTTATGAAAATGCAAATCCTTTTTGTGCAGGGATAATCTCACATTTATCTCAGTGGTATCTAAAACACAGAGAAGAGTGTCTGGAACATATATAAATTTATTTTTTATTGCTTTTCAATTCATTCATTTTTATATGCTTAGGTCTTTTCCTTATAAAAAAATCTAGGGGTCACATGCCATGCTTTGAATGACAATAATTTCCTCGTGATGTTGGAGTACTACCACTGACTTCTACTGATTCAGCTAAATTTCTTGAGTAACACAATGTAGTTGTAGTTTATTAAAATGCTATTTCATAATCTCTACTCAATTAAGAAAAGGTTTTAATTACCATAATTAGGAATATTTTGTTTACTTTCTACTTTCTTATCTTAAATACAAATACACATTTGCTTCTAATATTTTAATTAAAGTATAATTTCACCTAATCTTTTGCTGTGAAGCCAAATCTAGATTTATATCTTAAATGCATTTAGGGAAACAAATATTGTTTCAAAAGTGTTAATATTGATTTTAAAGACTTATTAAATATAAAGGGCTAAATGATTTAAAGAAATACCAAATTATTTCAGAAAATAATTAAAACTGATATACAACAGAATGACTATCACCATATTTATGACTGTCATGCTGGGATAATAATAAAAATAATAGATAGCATTTACATGACACTTTATGATTAGTAAAATACTTTATGAATATTATGTTGTTTTATTGTCCTAATGACACTGAGAGGTAGGTGTTATTAGTAATCCTATTTTTACAGATATGAGACAGAGGCCAGGTAACTTTTCCAAAAAAAAAGAAAGATGAGTCTAAATTTGAACTTTAGTCTTCCTGTATCCAGGTCCAGTTTTCTAACCACTGACTCACCTAGCTGCTATAAAAAAATGACACCCTATTGCTTGCACATTTCCTGACTTCTTCAACAGAATATAATTGAACATATTTTGATCTTTTCTTGGTATTATAGAACAAAAACAGAGAATATCAGTTACCATATTTGCAATATTATGATACCCATGAAGCATTTGGGATTTGCTCAAACGTTTAATTTAATATTGTCACAGTACTTCAGTTTTTTCATTGGAAAAATTTTGGAATTGTCCATTTCCAGCTCCAAATCTTATGATATGAATTACCCAATAACTATGCTTTTGAGGTTTTGTATCTACTTTGTATAGTGTTTTTTGTTTGTTTGTTTGTTTGTTTGTTAATTTCCTCTCTTGAAATCAGACCTTCAACTATTAAGATTTTGAAGCTGACAGTGTTCTTCCCCTAAGGAACTGGTCTCTCTCCTAGGTTCTGACCTGATTCTGTTCTGTTGTAGCAAAGAAAGCCACTTATGTAAAATAAGGGAATTGGTCTAAATCAAAAGTATTATGTTTGCAAACCTTATTTCTGCTTATAGTACTAATGAGAACTGCTTGAACAAAATTAAAATGTAATTGGGAAATATTTAACAAAATAAATAAAAATACAACAGTATATAAATAACATTTTCTGAGTCAAAACCTGCCAATAGTTATCCTTATATATTGTTTAGTGGCCCCCTTTCCTATTAGTTTTATACTATTGATCTGGAGAAGAGGATCATAAAATTTTTTGTGTCTTGAGTGGCAATTTACTGAAGACTAGGAGCCCCTTATTATAATAATGTTCCTAAATTTATTAAATAAAATGTATAGAAATATAAATGAAACCACAACTTGATGAAAATGAACACAGAATTTCTTCCCCTCCAAGTTCAGAAACAACTATGAAATCTGGTCATGAACACTTAGGTTAGAAATCATCTCTTAGGTAGTTGCTAAGGCCATTTCTAGCTTATAATCATTGATCCTGTCCATGCTTTTCTCATGAAATTTAATCATTTTTCAGACAATCAAGAATGCATTTTCTGAAATGAGGATACTTTAGAAGAAACCATACATATAAGTGATAATAAGTATGACTAGAGGAGCACAATTTGGGCTATGCACTGAAGATGAAAACAAACAAGGATACATGGAGAAAGCAAGGGTGTCCGACCTGAAGAAGACTGTCAAGGAAATGAGAACAAAATATCATGTGGATGCTCCACCAAGAAAACCATTAGAGACTTTTGATTTGGCAGATAATTAGCTTCTTCGGCATTGTATTCAGTACTGGTAGTACCTAGTTGGTCAGATCCAACTGTTTTAAGGATGTCTAAGTTTGTTTGAGGGAGTGAAAAAGTAGGCAGCAGATATGAATCCCAGATGAAAAGGAATTTTAACATATTTATTCCACTTTGTTGGGAGGGGGAGGGGAAGGAGAAAAAAGGAGAAAGAGGGAAAGGAAAAAGGAAAGGAGGAGGGAGAGCAGAAAAAGAAGAAGAGAAAGAAAGAGGGGGTGAGGGAGGGAGGAGAAAGAGGGGAAGAGGAAGAAGAAGCAGAAGGGGAGAGAAGGAAGAAGAGAAAGGGGAAAGGAGGAATATTCCCTGTAGTTGGTAGGTGTAAGTTGCCCTAGCCATATGTGTTTCCCATCTGTGTGCCTCACTACTGTAATAGGATATTAAATTTATATCTAAGGAAACCATGTATTTGTGGGATAGTGTGCCTCAGGTTTGTGGAAGGAATGTTTTGTAAATAATGTTCCATGACATCTTAGTAAGTATAACTTTGAGCCAGGAAATTGAGGAGTATAGGTTTACAAGAAATTCTTTGTAACCTATAAGAGTAATTAGTCTTTGGAGCATCCATGAGTCTGAGTATAAGTGGACATGGGTTGTCCCATGTGGAGTGCTGCATAAATAGTAAGGTTTTATACTTTGATATCTAAATGAATAGCCAAATGTTTATATAAATATTTATCAGCATAGTTGTTTATTATAAATATATATATAGTTGTTTATATAAATATTAATCAGCATAGTTAATTTTTATAAATCTGTGGTTCATAGAAGCTTGAATTCTTCCCTTCAATATTTCATTTATTCATTTCACAAACACATCATAAGTACTCACTTTGCTTGACATTATGTTAGGTGTTAAGAGGATTGTGCAAGATGTTCTCTAGTAAATCTATAGATGATAGCACGCAGTTGTCTACCAAACAAGGGGATATGTAATAAATGTCATTAAATAGAAACTAACTAAAATTAGAGAATTTAGGAAGGAGTCAAACGTCTATAACCACTAACTGAATAATCTCTCAAAATATAAAGAAATGCAATGAGGTGTTATGAAAATGGTACCAAAATGGAGAACAATATAAACTCCAATCTTACTTCTACTATTTACTTGCTAATTGGCTGCTTGTTGTCCTTCTTTCTTAAAGAGGACCAAAATGACATCACTATGTTAGACACAGTGTATCTGACTATGGCTTATCAGAATGATATGTCTGAAATTCTCTGACATAGGTTGGACACACAAATAATCCCTTTGAAATTTGGGATGGCTTCTCTAACTTTCTGCATCTCACATTTCTTCTGAGCGAATGCAATTCTGCTTTGCTCATAGAACATAGCACCTTCTCTGATAAGGACACACCAAGCTGGGTGGTCCTATGCCAGTGTCTTCCATGTCATATAATCAATCTTTAAGTTCTTAAGAGAGCTCTTAAAAGTGTCCTTGTATTGCTTTTTCTGACCACGATGTGAGCACTTGCCATGTGTGAGTTCTCCATAAAATAATCTTTTCAGCAAGTGGATATTTGCCATTTAAAAATGGGGCCAGCTCAAAGGAGTTGTGCTCTCCACAGTAGAGTTGGAATGCTTGGCTGTTTAGTTCAAGAAAACACAGGTCCTACATCAACCAGAACCATACCATCCATATGAAGAATCATCAGTTACAGTGAATGGTGAAGTTCTGAATACTGTGGATAAGTTCACTTAATTTGGCAATATACTTTCCAGGGATGTCCACATTGACACATGCATTGCCAAAGTTGAGTCAATGTTTGGGAAGCTGAAGAAAAGTGTAGGAGAGAAGTATTAGATGGACTACTAAACTGAAGATTTACAAAGCTGTTATGCTGACCTCACTATTGTTTGCCTCTGAAACCTGGATAGTACAACAGTACCATGCCAAGAAACAGAATCACTTTCATTTGAACTGTCTTAGGAAGATTCTGAAGATCACCTAGTAGGATAAGATATCAGACTTGCTAGTGTGGTTTTGGGCAAATCACTTAACTTCTCTATACCTTTATTTCTTCACATGGAAATGATAACAATAACCCTCACCCCTCAATTCCACTTAAATATGTAGTATTCAGCTATTGTGTATATACAAGACACTGGGAATAAAAAAAAATAAAAAAGGAAAGACAATATTGTCCCTTCTTTGATTCTCTGAGTAGTATTAGTGTAAAAAACACTACAATGGAAAATAGACAACTTAAATTTGTAAGGTCACACTGTCCATGTGACCTTGTCAATATTAACTTTCCTATGGACTCATTTCCTCATATAAATTAGATTAGATTAGATCTCTTAAATCTCTTCTCACTCTGCATCTTATGAACCTAAGGATTTTTAACATCTCACATGGAGAAAATAGACATAAACACAAATAATACAAATAGTTTTAATGAAAGTTAGATTATGATTAACTATATAGAAGTTACATGAAATATACTAAGAGATTCAGAATTTAGATTGCCTTCAGGTGGAGAAATTACATACAGTATAATGTAAGAAATAACATATCAATTATGCCTTGATAAGGAATTTTAATAGGTGAAGTGAAAGGAATTCATTTTAGTCATCAAGATCAGGGGGTATAAATATAGGTTTGGGGGCAACATCAAGTGATAGCATGTGGTCAGGTTGAATGGAGTATAGAAGCTATGAGGGTAATAGAGTGAAGTAAGGCTAAAAAAGAAAACTCAAGCCAGATTGTAGAAAACTCTTAAAGTCAAGTTAAAAAGTTTGTGTTTTTTTCAGTATTCACAGGAGAGCTACTGACATTTTAAGCAGAGAGATATAATCAGTTTTATGTATTATGCTAGCATCAGTGTGAAGACATGTAGTGAACAAGATTAAGTAGACAGAAAACAGTTAAGAAATTTTTTTGTTGAAAATAGTTCCTGCGGGGGGCGGAGCCAAGATGGCAGAGTGAAAAGGTGACTCTCTGCTTCCTCCTCCAATCTTCTCTCAAATCAGCAGTAAAATAAGCCTCTGAACTGATCTTCAGGTCAACGAACTCAGAAATATTTGGACACTGCTTGCTGATATCTCTGAAAAACTTCACATCAGGTTCGTCTAACTCAGACAGAGGGATAAACAGAGGACTCTGGTGTACCATTGTACGCCGAAAGTGAGGGTGGGACTCAGCTCAGCTCATCGTGGCAGAAATTCAGACTGGATTAAAAATGAGAATCCCACAATATGTCGTCTACAAGAAACACATCTAAAACATAGTGACACATATAGGATGAAGGTAAAAGGCTGAAGCAGAACCTATTATGCTTCAGGTAAACAAAAAAAAAGCAGGGGTAGCAATCCTTATCTCAGATCAAGTGAAAGCCAAGATAGATCTAATCAAAAGAGATAAGGAAAGAAACTATATTTTATTAAAGGGTACCATAGATAATGTAGCAATATCTATACTAAATATATACGCACAAAGTGCAATAGCATCCAAATTCCTAGGGGAGAAATTAAGAGAGGTGCAAGAAGAAATAGACAGCCAAACTATACTAGTGGGGGATCTCAACCTTCCTCGCTCAGCATTAGATAAATCAAAACACAAAATAAACAAAAAAGAAACTAGGGAGATAAACCAATTGTTAGAAAAGTTAGGTATGATAGATCTATGGAGAAAGTTGAATGGAGACAGTAGGGAGTTTACTTTTTTCTCAGCAGTCCATGGAACCTAGACAAAAATTGACCATTTGTTAGGGAATAAAAACCTCAAAATCAAATGCAGAGAGGCAGAAATAGTAAATGCATCCTTTTCAGATCATGATGCAATAAAAATCACATGCAATATAAGGCCAGGAGAAAATAACCCAAAAGTTAATTGGAAATTAAATAATCTAAGCCTGAAGAATGAATGGGTGAAAGAGCAAATCATAGGCACAATCAATAATTTCATTCAGGAGAATGACAATAAGGAGACAACATACCAAAACTTCTGGGATACAGCCAAAGCGGTTATAAGGGGCAATTTTATATCTCTAGATGCTTACTTGAATAAAATAGAGAAAGAAAATATCAACGAATTGGGATTATTATAAAAAAAACTAGAAAAAAAACAAATTAAAAACCCTTAATTAAATACCAAATTGGAAATTCTAAAAATAAAAGGAGAAATTAATAAAATTGAAAATAAGAAAACTATTGAATTAATAAATAAAACTAAGAGTTGGTTCTATGAAAAAAACAAGAAAATAGATAAGCCTTTAGTTAATATGATAAGAAAAAGGAAAGAGGAAAATCAAATTGTTAGTCTCAAGAATGATAAGGGAGAACTTTCCACCAATGAAGAGGAAATCAGAGCAATAATTAGGAGTTACTTTGCCCAACTTTATGCCAGTAAGTTTGATACACTAAATGAAATGGAGGAATATCTACAAAAATATAGATTGCCTAGGTTAAAAGAAGAGGATATAAATTATTTAAATAGTCCCATATTAGAAAAAAGAAATAGAACAAGCTATTAACCAAGACCCTAAGAAAAAAATCTCCAGGGCCAGATAGATTTACATGTGAATTCTACCAAACATTCAAAGAACAATTAATTCCAATACTACACAAAGTATTTGAGAAAATAGGGACAGAATGTATACTGCCAAAATCCTTCTGTGAGACTGATATGGTGCTGATAGCTAAACCAGGTAGGGTGAAAACAGAGAAAGAAAACTATAGGCCAATTTCCCTAATGAATATTGATGCAAAAATTTTAAATAAGATATTAGCAATGAGATTACAGAAAGTCATCCCCAGGATAGTACACTGTGATCAAGTAGGATTTATACCAGGGATGCAGGGCTGGTTCAATATTAGAAAACTAGAAAAACGGGGGGGCGGAGCCAAGATGGCGAACTGCGGACAGCTTTCTCTGTGAACTCCAGGGACGTTCCCTCAAACCCAGACAAAGTGAGCCTTCCAACTGGCTTTTGAGTGAGGGCCCCGCCAAGCGCACTTCTATCAAAGATCTACCTTGAAAGAACTCCGGAGAAGGTTAGCCTCAGGGGAAATCAGCCGCTGGTCGCAATCAGACGCCACCCGGGGCGGAATTCAGGGTTGCTATAGAGGGGAGGATTTTGGGTACCCAGGAAGCCCCTGGGAGACGCCTGGACCACTTTGTTCTGCTTGCGGGCAGGTGCTTTGGCAGATCTGCCTTTGGTAAAGGGTGGATCGAGAGCAGCTGAAAACGTGGTCCTAGTGCGAATCTAGCCCGACCAGCCTCAGACCGGAAGTCAACTCGGCAAACTGCCCCAGGGCAAATACAAATTGTTGCAGTTTTCTCTGCTTTGGACCAATATCCCAACTTTAAATCATGAGCAAGAAGCAGAAGACAGCTCTCAACATAGAAAGCTTTTACAGAGAAAAAATAGAACAGTCCCCAGATCCTGACATTATGAAAACAATCCCAGATGAAACCACAAAGGCAGACTTAAGTTGGTCTCCCTTTCATAAGGCTTACCTGGATGATTGCATTAAGAATCCCAAAGGGAGCTAGAAGAAAAATGGGGAAATAAATTGAGATCAGGGCAACAGAAATATCAAAAACTGGAAAATAGGACTGGTGAATTGGAAAAACAAAACAGTTCACTGAAAAACAAAATTGGTGAATTGGAAAAAATCACCAATTCACTGGAAAATAAAAATGGTGAACTGAAAAAACAAAATTGGTGAATTGGAAAAACAAAACAATTCACTGAAAAACAAAATTGGTGAATTGGAAAAAGACAACAATTCACTGAAAAATAAAACTGGCAAAATGGAAAAAGAATGCATTGAATCAAGAAATTCATTTGGCCAGCTACAAAAGGAGCTAAAAAAGATAACTGAAGGAAATAATACTTTAAAAATTAAAATTGAACAAATAGAAGTAAACGACTCAATAAGACTTCAAGAATCTGTTAAACAAAAACAAAAAAATGAAAAAATAGAAGAAAATATTAAATATCTCCTAGGAAAAACAACTGACTTGGAAAACTGATGCAGGAGAGACAATTTAAGGATTATCGGACTCCCTGAAAGCCACAATGAAAAAAAGAACCTGGATGCTATCTTCCAGGAAATCATGAAAGAGAATTGCCCTGATGTTTTAGAATCAGAAGGCAAAATTGGCATTGAAAGAATTCACCGATCACCTCCAGAAAGAGACCCCAAGATTAAAACCCCAAGGAATATCGTGGCCAAATTTCAGGACTATCGCACCAAGGAAAAGATATTGCAAGCAGCTAGAAAGAAAGAGTTCAAATACCGAGGAACTGTCATTAGAATTACACAGGATCTGTCAGCTTCCACATTGAAGGATCGAAGGGCCTGGAACCAGATATTCCGAAAGGCAAAAGAACTTGGATTACAGCCAAGAATAAGTTATCCAGCTAGAATGAGCATCATCTTCCAGGGAAGAAGATGGTCATTCAATGATACAGGAGAATTTCACC
>JAJPUD010027045.1:0-15911 GCA_023553655.1 Myrmecobius fasciatus
GAAAGTGAACAGAACCAGGAGACTATTGTACACAACAAACAGCAATTTTGTAAGGAAGATCAACTGTGAAAGACTTAGCTATTCTCATCAAGACACTGGTCCAAGACAATTCCAAAGGAACCATGATGAAAAATGCTGTCCCCTTCCAAAGAGAGAAATGATGAACTCTGAATGCAGATGCAAGCATACTTTTTAAATGTTTAAAGGTTTCTTGTTTTTATGTGCATTTTCATTTGTAAGGTGGCAAATATAAATATATTAATTGCATAACTCCACATGTATAAGTGATACCATAATGCTTGTTTTCTCAAGGAGTAGGGAAGGGGTGAGAGAGAAGGAGACAATTGACCATTCAAAAATTTTTAAAATGAAAGTGAAAATTTCTTATGTGTAATTAGGAAATAGTTAATGAAATATATATATATATACATATATATATACATATATATGTATGTATGTATGAAAGAATGGGTCACATGAGGCAAATCTCTTACTAACTAGGACTGTTTGAATAACTAAAATCAAAGCACAGCTATTAATGGGTAAATGTCAATATAAGGAGCTCTCCAATGCAGTGCTACAGAGTTCTGTCATTGGCCCTGTGCTACACATTAATGTGATAAATAATTTGGATAGAGGCAGAGAAAGAATACTTTGTGGCTAACACCAAACTAAGTTGGACAGTTTACAGGTTCATGAGTCAGGCTCCAAAAAGATCTCCAAAAGCTAGAATGATGGCCAAATCTATAAATAAAGTGAAATGGAATACATAAATTCAAAATTATATACTTGGGGGCACCTAGACTATCAGTGGATAGTCATGGAGTCTGGAAGTCTTGAGTTCAAATCTGATCTTGGACACTTAACACTTCCTAGCAAGTCACTTAATACCAATTGACTCACTTCACCTCTCTCCCCCCCAAAAAAAAGATTTTTTTAAAAGGTGGTTCAGAAATCAATTTCCGCCAAAGATAAACAGATAAATTTCATTTTGAAAATGGAATTTTTAAGGGATGCAAAAGGTGTGAATAAGCAAATGGTTCCTATTAAAAAAAGAACTAAAGGTTTTAGTCATCTGCAAACAAAATGGAAGCCACCAAAGCTATTCAAGCTATTCAAGATTAATTAAGAAAGACATATTTTCCAAATGAGAGACATATACCGTGCCTTGGTCAGGGACCATATGGAGTGTTCAGTTTACTGTATTATATTTTACAGAAGACAAAGACAAGCTGGGACTTGGTCCAAAGGAAGCAATGAAGATAGTGAGAGGAACCAAGAATATTTAGACCCGAGAGAGGGCTTAAGAAGGACCAAATTTTAGCTGTCTTCAAGTCCATGAAGGGCTGTCATTGTGGAAGAGGGATGAAAAGTCAGTCTGGTTCCCCTCAAATAGCACAACTAGATACAAGAGGTGAAATTTCAGAGGGATTGTTTTAGGCCTGATAAAAACAACAAGCTTTTTAAACCTTTTCAGTTGTGCCCAAATGGAACGGAGTCTCTCTTACTCAAGCAAATTACATCCATGGGGTATTTTTGAGAAGGGATTCTTGATCCGGTAGGGATCGTCTAGAGAGATGGCTTCTGAAGTCCATTCCAACTACAAGAGTTTGTTACTGACAAGAAAAATCATGGAAGAGGATGTGCCCTAAATAACTTATGTGCTACATTGGTGTGGGAAAAAATATGGATGCAACCAACAATAAAGTAATTTTTGTGTATTCAGCTTCATCCTGTTCTGTGGATGCTACTTGTCCTATCCTAATGTGAAACACAGAACTGAAAAGAACCATAAAAATGTAAAAAACGAAAGAACTCTTGAGAACTACATTTCTACTATGGGTACACTTAAAGAATGGGTGTATAATTTGATTTCACTTTGATAATATGAAAAAGAAACTAGAGATGGAAGTGGAATCATACTGGAAAAAGAGGGAAAAGGATGTAAATTCAGTTTAAAAAAAAGGAGGTAAAAACAGGGTAACATCTCATGAAAAAGCAAAGGAAACCTAATATAATGAAGGGAAAGAAGGGAGGGGGATGAGCATTGTGTGAATCTTACCCTTATCAGATTGGGCTCTAAAAGAGTATATCAGACACATTTACTTTCACAGAGAAACTTTTCCCTCCTCATAGGGAAGTAGGAGGGAAAGGAGGAAAAGAAAGGGAAAGACTAATAGAAGGGAAAACAGAAGAATCAGGGGAAAAGTGTAAAAAAAGTGGGAGGGTCTTTAAATGAGGGAGGACTGTTTGAGGGAAGTGGTTATCCAAAGCAAAATACGAGGGAGGGAGGAAGGGAGAAAGGGGAAAGGAAAGAGAAAAACATAATTTTGGATAAATAAGATGGCGGGAAATAAAGAATTAGATATTTTAACTGTGAATTTGAATGGGATGAACTCTCCCAGAAAATGGAAGCATATAGCAGACTGGATTAAAAGCCAGAATGCAAGAATATGCTGTTTACAAGAAACACATCTAAAGCATAGAGATACATACAGAGTTAGGGTAAAGGGCTGGAGCAGAATCTATTATGCTTCATGTGAACAACAACAACAAAAAAATCAGGGGTAGTAATACTCATCTCAGATCAAATAAAAGAAAAAAAATAGATCTAATTAAAAGAGATAAGGAGGGAAACTATTTTACTAAAGGGTACCATAGACAATGAAGCAATATCAGTACTAAACATATATGCACCAAGTGGTATAGCATCCAGATTCTGAGAGAAGTTCAGAGAAATGCAAGGAGAAATAGACAGGAAACCTATACTAGTGAGAGATCTCAACATTGTTCTCTCAGAATTAGATAAATCAAATCACAAAAAGTAAATAAGCAAAGTTAGGGAGATAAACAAAATGTTAGAAAAGTTAAGTATGACAGATCTTTGGAGAAAATTGAATGGAAACAGAATGGAGTTTACTTTTTTCTCAGCATTCCAGGGAACATATACAAAAACTGACCATGTGTTAGGGTATAAAAACTTGAAAATCAAATGCAGAAAGGCAGAAACAGTAAATGCATTTTTTTCAGACTATGATGCAATAAAAATCACATGCAATATAAGGCTAGGAGAAAATAAAAACAAAAGTAAATTGGAAATTAAATAATCTAATTCTAAAGAATTAATGGGTGAAAGAGAAAATCATTGACTCAATCAATAATTTCATTCAGGAGAATGACAGTAATGAGACAACATACCAAAATTGATTAGAGGGTGGAGGGAAATCACATCTTGAGTCTCACTCAGTTCTCGGGTTTGTCCATTCCCAGGCTGGGCGTGGAAAGCCAGGAGGAAGAGATGAGAAGGGAGAACATCCCAGCCCTGAAGAGCAATATGTGAAAATGGCCAGACTTGGATTTACATGTGAATTCTACCAAACTTTCAAAGAATAATTAATTCTAGTACTTTATAAACTATTTGAAAAAATAAGGAAAGAAGTTATACTACCAAGTTCCTTCGATGATACTGATATGGTGGTGATAGCTAAATCAGGTAGGGTCAAAAGCGAGAAAGAAAAATATAGACCAATTTCCCTAATGTATATTGCTGCAAAAATCTTAAATTAGATATTAGCAGTGAGATTACATAAAGTCATCCCCAGGATAATACATTATGACCAATTGGGATTTATACCAGGAATGCAGGGCTGGTTCAGTATTAGGAAAACTATCAGCATAATCAATTATATTAATAACCAAACTAACAAAAACCATATGATTATTTCAATAGATGTAGAAAAAGTTTTTGATAAAATCCAACAGCCATTCCTATTAAAAACACTAGAGAGTATAGGAATAAATGGACTTTTCCTTAAAATGCTTAATAGTATCTACTTAAAACCATCAGAAAGCATCATATGTAACAGTGATAAACTGGAACCATTCCCAATAAGATCAGGAGTGAAACAAGGCTGCCCACTGTTACCATTATTATTTAATATTGTATTAGAAATGTTAGCTTTGGCATTAAGAGAAGAAAGAGAGATTAAAGGAATTAAAGTAGGCAATGAGGAAACCAAATTATCACTCTTTGCAGATGACTTGATGGTATACTTAGAAAACCCTAGAGACTCAACTAAAAAATTACTAGAAACAATTCACAACTTTAGGAAAGTTGCAGGATACAAAATAAATCCACATAAATCAACAGCATTTTTATATATTACCAACAAAGTTCAGCAGCAATAGATACAAAAAGAAATTCCATTCGAAATAACTGTTGATAGTATAAAATATTTGACAATCTCTCTGCCAAGGGAAAGTCAGGGACTATATGAACATAACTACAAAACACTTTTCACACAAATAAAGTCAGACCTATGTTGGAGGACCCCTAAAAGAAAAGGGGATAAGCTTGTCCTTGAATCAAGGATCAAAGGGTGTGGTGTGTGATTCCCTTGAGAAACATGAGACCCTGAGGCGTGCCAGAGATTGCTATTAATGATTTCATTATAATGACTGGAGAATGGCCACAAGAGTTGTGGTATATGGTTGTGAATATGATTGTACTATAAGAAATGACCATCAGGTTCCAGAAAAACCTGGAAAGATTTACATGAAGTGATACAAAGGAAAGTAAACAGGACCTAGAGAATATGGTATACAACAACAGCAATTTTGTAAAAATGGAATCCCCAAAGCTAATGTTATTCAAGGTTACTTAAGAAAGACATTACAAATGAGAGACATATACTCTGCCTTGGTCAGTTTAGTGCATTATATCTTAGGGAAGACAAAGACAAGCTGGGGCTTGTTCCAAAGGCAGCAATGAAAGTGGTAAGAGGAATATTTAGACCAAAGAGAGGACATAAGAAGGACCAAATTTTAGCTGTCTTCAAGTCCAGGAAGGGCTCTCACTGTGGAAGAAAGATGAAAATTCAGTCTGGTTCCACTTAAATAACCTATCAAACTAGAATGAGCATTATCTTCCAGGGAAGAAGGTGGACATTTAATGATATAGGTGAATTTGACTTCTTTCTAATAAAAAGATCAGATCTGGCCAAAAAAATCTAATCTCCAAACACAGAACTCAAGAGAAGTATAAAAAGGTAAAAAGGAAGGACTCTTGAGAACTATATTTCTACTATGGGTATACTTAAAGAATGGGGGTATAATTTGATTTTCCTTTGATGATATGAAAAAGAAGCTATAGGTGAAAGGGCTATCATACTGGAAAAAGAAGGAAAAGGAAGTAAAATAAGGATAAAAAAGGAGATAAAATAAGGTAAAATCTCATGATTTTATCATGAAGCGACAAAGAAAACTGAATATAACTGAGGGAAAGAAAAAAAAGGGGATAAGCATTGTGTGAATCTTACTCTAATCAGATTGAGCTCTAAAAAGAGTATAACAGACACATTTACTTTCAAAGAGAAACTTTTCCCTCCTCATAGGGAAGTAGGAGGGAAAGGAGGAAAAGAAAGGGAAAGAGTAATAGAAGGAAAAATACAAGAACTAGGGGAAAGGTGTAAAGAAAGGGGGAGGGGCTCTAAAGAGGGGAGGACTGTTTGAGGGAGGTGGTCATCAAAAGCAAAATACTGGGGATGGCAGAAGGGAGAAACGGGAAAGGAAAAACAAAAATATAACTTTGGGTAAATAAGATGGCAGGAAAT
This sequence comes from Myrmecobius fasciatus, assembly GCA_023553655.1. Taxonomy (NCBI): domain Eukaryota; kingdom Metazoa; phylum Chordata; class Mammalia; order Dasyuromorphia; family Myrmecobiidae; genus Myrmecobius; species Myrmecobius fasciatus. The sequence goes on from JAJPUD010027045.1 coordinate 5,613, forward strand.
ACAGAATTAGTTATTTTAACTGTTAATGTGAAGGGGATGAACTCTCCCATAAAGCGAAAGTGGACAGCAGACCAGATTAAAAGCCAGAATTCAACAATATATTGTTTATAAGAAACACATCCAAAGTATAGAGATACATACAGAGTGAAGGTAAAGGGCTGGAGCACAATCTATTATGCTTCAGGTGAACAAAAAAAACAGGGGTAGCAATCCTGATCTCAGATCAAGTAAAAGCAAAGATAGATCTAATCAAATGAGAAAAGGAAGGAAACTATTTTTTACTAAAGTTTACCATAGATATCAATATCAATACTAAATATATACCATCAAGTGGTATAGCATCCAAATTCCTAGGGGAGAAATTAAGAGAGATGCAAGAAGAAATAGACAGCAAATCTATACTAGTGGGGGTTGTCAACCTTGCTCTCTCAGAATTAGATAAATCAAACCACAAAATAAATAAGAAAAAAAATTAGGGAGGTAAACAAATTAGTAGAAAACTTAGGTATGATAGATCTTACTATCTCCATTTAATTTTCTCCAAAAGAATTTACTTTTTTTCTCAGAGTTCATGGAACTGATACAAAAGCTGACCATGTGTTAGGGCATAAAAACCTCAAAATCAAATGCAGAAAGGCAGAAATACTAAATGCATTTTTTTCAGGTAATGATGCAATAAAAATCACATGCAATATAAGGCCAGGAGAACATAGACCAAAAGTTAATTGGAAATTAAATAATCTAATCCTGAAGAATGAATTGGTGAAAGCAAATCATAGACACAATCAATAATTTCATTCAGGAGAATGACAATAATGAGACAACATACCAAAATTTGTGGGATATGGCCAAAGTGGTTATAAGAGGTAATTTTATATCTCTAGATGCTTATTTGCATAAAATAGAGAAAGAGAAGATTAATGAGTTAAGCTTACCATTAATAAAAAAACTAGATAATGAAGATATTATAAAGCCTCATTTAAATACCAAATTGTAAATTCTGAAAATAAAAGGGGAGATTAATAAAATTGACAATAAGAAAACTATTGAATTAATAAATAAAACTGAGAGTTGGTTTTATGAAAAACCCAACAAAATAGATAAGCCTTTAGTTAATTTGATTAGAAAAAGGAAAAAGCAAAATCAAATTGTTAGTCTCAAAAATGAAAAGGGAGAACTTTCCACTAATGAAGAGGAAATTAGGGCAATAATTAGGAGTTACTTTGCCCAACTTTATGCCACCAAATTTGATAATCTAAATGAAATGGAGGAAGATTGACAAAAATATAGACTGCCCACATTAACAGAAGAGGAAATAAGTTATCTAAAAAGCCCCATCTTTTTATTTTATTAATACTTTTTATTTTTAAAACATATATATGGGTAATTCTTCAACATTAAACCTTACAAAGCTTTGTGTTACAGATTTCCCCCCCCATTCCCCACCCCTTCCCTAGATGGCAGGATATCCACTACATGTTAATTATGTTAAAATACTTGACAAATCGAATATATGTATACATATTTCCACACATCATTTTTGTGCAGGAAAAATCGTATCTACAAAAAAGAATAACCAGATAAAGGAAATACAATGCAAGCAAACATCAATAGAGAGCATGACAATGTTACGTTGTGGTCCACATTTCACATCCCTCTCTCTGGGTGTACGTGGCTTTCTTCACTGAAAAATTGGAACTGGTTTGAGACATTTCATTGTTGCACAGAGCCATGTCCATCAGATTTTATCATCATGTAATATTGTTGTTGCCGTGTACAACCATCTCCTGGTTCTGCTGATTTCACTCAGCATAACTTCATGCAAGTCTCTCCAGGCATGTCTGAAATCATCCTGCTAGTCATTTCCTACAGAGTAATAATATTCCATAACATTATTATACCATAATTTATTCAGCCATTCTCCAATTGATGGGCATCCATTCAGTTTCCAGTTTCTAGCCACTACAAAAAGAGCTGCCACAAACATTCTTGCACATGTGGGGCCGTTTCCTTCTTTTATGATTTCTTTGAATAGCCCCATTTTAGAGAAAGAAATAGAACAAGCTGTGACTCAATTCCCTAAGAAAAAATCTCCAAGGCCACATGGATTGACATGTGAATTCTACCAAACATTCAAAGAACAATTAATTCTAATACTACCCAAACTATTTGAAAAAATATGGAAAGAATGTTTACTACCAAATTCCTTCTGTGATACAGATATGGCGCTGATAGCTAAACCAGGTAGGGTGAAAACAGAGACAGAAAACTATAGACCAATTTCCCTAATGAATAATGATGCAAAAATCTTAAATAAGATATTAGCAATGAGATTACAGAAAGTCACATCCAGGATAATACACCATGGCAAAGGAGGATTTATACCAGGCATGCAGGGCTGGCTCAATATTAGGAAAACTATCAGCATAATCAATTATTTTTAAAAAGAAACTAACAAAAATCATATGATTATCTCAATAGATGCAGAAAAAACATTTGATAAAATCCAACACCCATTCCTATTAAAAACACAAGAGAATATAGAAATAAATGGGCTTTTCCTTAAAATGATCAGTAGAATCTGTATTTAAAACCATCAGCAAGCATCATTTTTGATGGGGACAAATTAGAATAATTCCCAGTAAGATCAGGAGTGAAACAAGGCTGCCCACTGTCACCATTACTATTTAATGTTGTATTAGAAATGTTAGCTTTGGCAGTAAGAGAAGAAAAAGAGATTAAAGGAATTAGAGCAGATAATGAGGAAACCAAATTATCACTCTGCAGGTGACATGATGGTGTATTTAGAGGACCCTAGAGACTCACCTAAAACACTGCTAGAAACAATTCACAACTTTAGGGAAGGTGCAGGATAATAAATAAATCCACAAAAATCATCAGCATTTTTATATATTACCAACAAAGTTCATGAGCAAGAGATACAAAAAGAAATTCCATTCAAAATAACTGTTGATAGTATAAAATAAGTGGGAATCTATCTGCCACAAAACAGTCAGGAAGAATAAGAACTAAACTATAAAACATTTTCCACACAAATAAAGTCAGATCTCATCAGTTGGGAAAACATCAAGTGCTCATGAGGCCAAGCAAATATCATAAAAATGAAATTAATACCCAAACTAATTTACTTGTTTAGTGTCATACCAATAAATCATCCAAAAATATTTTAGACCTCTAAAAAATAGTAGCAAGTTCATTTGGAAGAAAAAAAGGTCAAGAATCTCAAGGGAATTAATGAAAAATAAGGCTGATGAGGTTGGCCTTGCTGTGCCAGATCTAAAATTACATTATAAAGCAGCGGTCATCAACACCATTTGGTACTGGTTAAGAAATAGAGCAGTTGATCAATGGAATAGGATAGGATAACAAGACAAACCAGGCAATAAATAGAGCAGTCTAGTGTTTGATAAACCCAAAGACCCCAGCTTTTGAGATAAGTAGTCACCATTCCACAAAAATTGCTGGGAAAAACTTATATGGAAAAAATTAACACTTCATCCTTACCTAACACCACACACCAAGATAAGATCTAAATTAGATGTAAAGAGTGATGTTATAAGCAAATTAGAGGAACATAGGATAATTTACCTCTCAGACCTGTGGAGAAGGAAGGAATTTGTGTCCAAAGAAGAACTGAAACTCTTAAGTGAACATCAAATAGATATTTTGATTAAGTTAAAAAGTTTTTGTACAAACAAAAAAATGCAGACAAGACTAAGAGGGAACCAATAAATTGGGAAATCATCTGTAATTTAAGGGTTCTGATAAAGGCCTCATTTCTAAAATATATAATTGTCCCATATTTGTAAGAATTCACACCACTCTCAAATCGATAAATGGTCAAAGAATATGAACAGACAATTTTCAGATGATGAAAGTAAATCTTTTTCTAGTCATATGAAAAGGTGCTTCAAATCACTATTGATCAGAGAAATGAAAAGCAAGACAACTCTGAGGTACCACTACACACCTGTCATATTGGCTAAGATGACAGGAAAAGCAAATGACAAATGTTGGCGGGGATGTGGGAAAACTGGGACACTGATACATTGTTGGTAGAACTGGGAACCGATCCAACCATTCTGGAGAACAATTTGGAGCTATGCTCAAAAAGTTATCAAACTGTGCATACCCTTTGACCCAGCAGTGTTTCTATTGGGGCCTATATCCCAATAAGGATAAAGGAGGGAAAGGGCCCCACATGTACAAGAATGTTTATAGCAGCCCTTTTTGTAGTTGCTAGAAACTGGAAACTCAGTGGATGCCCATCAATTGGAGAGTGGGTGAATAAATTATGGTATATGAAAGTCATGAAATATTATTGTTCTGTGAGAAATGACCAGCAGGATGATTTCAGAGAGGCCTGGAGAAACTTGCATGAACTGATGCTGAGCAAAGTGAGCAAAACCAGGAGATCATTGTACATGGCAGCAACAATACTATATGATGATCAATTCTGATGGACATGGCTCTCTTCAACAATGAAATGTTCTAAACCCGTTCCAATTGTGAGGCCCCAGAGTGGGGCCTGTAGGATCTGAGTCTGGGCCACAACATAGCAATTTCACTCTCTCTATTGATATTTTCTTGCATTTTGTTTTCCTTCTCAGGTTTTTTTCCTTGTAGATCTGATTTTTCTTGTACAGCAAGATAACTGTATAACTATGCATACACATATCTGATTGGTCAAGTACGTTAATAGAATTAACATATATTAGACTTCCTGCCATCTAGGGTAGGGGGTGGGGGAAGAAAATAAAAATTTGTAACATAAAGCTTTGCAAGGGTCAATGATGAAAAATTACCCATGCAATATGTTGTGAAAATTAAAAAAACCTAACAAACAACAACAACAACAACAACAAAATAACAAAATCTGTTAGGATTGCTTTGGAACCACTGAGAAAAATCAAGTCTTTCACAGTTGATTAATCATACATTGTTGCTATTGTTTCGTACAATGCATTTTTGGTTCTGCTTGTTTTGCTCAGCATCAGGTCATATGAATCTTTTGAAGTCTTTCTAAAATCAGCTTGTTCATGAAAGCTTTTGATGGAACAATAATATTCCATTATCTTCATATACTACAATTTTTAACGTTTTTTCCTAATTAATATTGATACAATAAAACTAAAGAAAATACTTGCAAGCACATTATTGTAAAGTATCATAAAGATCATACCCCTTATCTATGCAGAACTTATACCAGGAATAGAGGGCTGGTTCCCTATAAGGAAACCATAAGCATAATTGACCAGTTTTATTACAAAAATAACTATTTCAATATATGCTGAAAAAAAGCTTTTAAGAAAATACAATATTTATTTTTCCAGTTCTTTGCTACTACCAAAAGAACTGCTCCAAACATTTTAGAACATGCAGATGCTTTTCCCTCCATTGTGATTTTTTTGGGATACAGGCCCATTAGTGGCACTGCTGGGTCAATGAATATGCACAGTTTGATAGCCCTGTGGTCAGTTTCAAATTGCTCTCCAAAGTGGTTGGATCATTTCACAACTCCACCAGCAATGCATTAGTGTCTCACTTTTCCCTCATCCCCTCTAACATTTTATCATCTTTTGCTGTCATGTCAGCCCATCTGAGAGGCTTAAGGTGATAACTGAGTAGTTTTAATTTCCATTATTCTAATCAATAGTGATTTAGAGCATCTTTTCAGATGACTATAGGTGTTTTTAATTTTGCCATCTAAAAATTGTCCATGTCCTTTGACCATTTATCAATTGGGGAATGACTTATATTGTTATAAATTTGACACAATTCTTTATATAGTTTAGAAATTATACTATCAGAAACACTGGATGTAAAGATTTTTTTCCTAGCTTTATATTTCCTTTTTAGTCTTCATTCCATTGGTTTTGTCCTGATGGATATTTACAAAAAAAATTGTTCATAACGAAAGAAGAGGAAATAGAATACTGAACCATCTCAGGAAAAGAAATTGAACAAGTCATAAATAAACTCCCCAAGGGGGAAAAAGCAACTCCAAAGACCCGAAAGATTTACAAGTGAATTCAACCAAACAAAAAAAAATAGCTAATTCCAATACCATATAAACTAATTGAGAATAATTGAAAAAGAAGGCACCCTACCAAATTCTTTCTATGACACAATTATGGTTTTGATATCTAACTAGGGAGAGCCAAAACAGAGGGAAAAGTCTGTAGAACAATTTTCCTAATGAATATTGATACAAAAAAGTAAACAAAACACTTGCAAGGACATTACTGTGACATATCATAAAGAGCATATCCCATATCTAAGCAGAACTTATAGCCAGAATAGAGGGCTGGTTCCATATAAGGACTCCATGAGCACAACTGACCAAATTTATAACAAAAATAACATTATTTCAATATATGCTTAAAAAACATTTTTACAAAATACAATGCCTATTCCTATTTAAAAATACTAGAAAGCATGGGAATAAATGAAGCTTTTCTAAAATGATACACAGAATTTCTCTAAAACCAAGAAAGTATTATTTTTAATAGGAACAAACTAAAAGCATATCCAATAAATTTGGGTACAGCCAAGTTTCCCATTGTTACATTATTCAATGGAGCATTGGAAATTCTACTTATTACAGTAATAACAAATCCAAAAGAAAGAAATTGGAGTAATAAAGCACAGTGAAAGAGGAAATAAAACCATCATGGTTGCAAGATATAAAATAAAGCTATACAAATCATTGACACTTCTGTAAATTCCATTCTGGGAAAGATAGAAAGCAAAATTCCATTTAAAATAACTACAGACAGTGTAAAATACTGGGGAACCTACCTGCTAAGTCACACAGTAACATATGGACACAATTCCAAAATACTCTGTACACAAATAAAGGCAGCGCTGAATAATTAGACTTAGGTAGACCAAACAATTATATTAAAAATGAACATATGGGGGGGCAGCTGAGTGGCAGAGTGCATAGAGTATCAGCCCTAAAGGTAGTAGGACCTGAGTTCAAATCTGGCCTCAAACACTTAACCCTTTTTAGCTGTGTGACTTTGGTGAAGTCATTTAACCACAATTGTCTTAGCCCAAAAAATAAAATAAATATACTTCCAAAATTAATTTCTTTTTTCAGTGTCATATCAAACTTCCAAAGTATAATTTTATACAGCTAGGAAACATAATATATGTAAGAATAAAAGTCAGATATTATCAAGGAAACCAATGGAAAAAGAGAAGGAAGGGTTAGGGCTGGCCATACCTGACCTCAAACAACACTGCATAGACATAACCTTCAAACAATTTATTACTGGGTAAGAAACAAAAATTTTGTCAACATAACTCACAGGTCATAAAAACACTCTTTTTTCTTTTTTTCCTTCCTTTTTCCTATTTATTTATTATATTATTTTTACTCAGGTACAAGTAAAAATAACTTCTAACATTTGTTTTAAAAATTTAGAGCTTCAAATACTTTCCTTTCCTACGTCTTAAAATATTCTTTTCCAACAACCCTAAAGGTGCATCTAGTACACATCACTAGATGGTCACTATTGAAATCAGACTGATTATAAAATCAGTCGCCAAAGGTAGAGACACTACCGTCATTTAGAACAAAGACCCAGATATGACTGTTTATTACATCATGAGCTTCTTATTGCAAAATTTAGACGTAAATTGAAGAAAGTATGGAAAACCAGCAGACCATATATGTGTGACCTTAAATAACATCCCTTAGGAATATGAACTGGAGATGGTGAATAGATTTAAAGGATAAGGTCTGGTAGATGGGTACTTGAAGAATCACAAACAGTTTGCAAAGTTGCACAGGAAGCAGCAGCAAAAAAAAAATTGCAAAGAAAAAGAGCAAGAAAGCAAATTGACAGTCTGATGAGACTTTATAAATACTGGGAAAAAGAAGGAAAGGAAAAGGGAAAGATATATCTAACTGAATGCAGAATTCCAGAGAATAGCAAGAAGAGATAATCAGAAGGTTTTCTTAAAAAGAGCAATGCACAGAAATGAAAGAAACAATAGAATGGGACAGACAAAAAACCAAGAAAATTAGAGAAATTGAGGAAATATTTCATGCAAAAATGATAGGAATTAACAGAAGCAAAAGAGATTGAGAGTAGGCGGCGAGAATGCCCAAAATGCAAGGAAAATCTGGACATCACTAATGACCACGATGGCGGACTTACTAATGTAGAGCCAGACATCCCGGAGAATAAAGTCAAAGGGACTTTGGGCCTGCCAAGCATTTCCAATAAGGACAGTGGAGGTAATGGAATTCTAGCTGTGCTGTTTAAAATCCTTAAAGATGAATACATTAAGGCCTTTGACTGTATGGATCACAACAAAATATGAGAAGTCCTCAAAGAAATGGGAGGATCAGATCAGCTTGTCTCCTGGGGAATGTGTATATGGGCCAAGCAAGAGCAGTTAGACCTGAAAGTGGAATAACTGATTGGTTTCAGAATGGAAAAGCAGTATAACAAGGCTGTATATTATCATCTTGTTTATTTAACATGTAATATGAACATGTCCACCTGTGAAATTCTAAGATGGATGAATCAAACCTGGAAGTAAGGTTGCTGGCAGAAATATCAACAATCTCAGATATGCAAATGATACATACAGGAAAATTAGGAAGACTTTTGATGAGAGTGAAAGAAGAGAGGGGAAAAAGTTGATTTGAAGTTTAACCTAAAAAACCAAAATCTTGGCAACTGGTTCTTTCTCCTTCCTGGCAAACAGAGAGAGAAGAAATGGGAGCAGTGTCAGATTTTTCATTCTTGGGTTCAAAGATCGCTGCAAGTGAGGGCAGCCATGAAATTCAAAGGCACCTGCTCCTTGAAAGGACAGTTATGGCATATGTGGACAGCATGCTAAAAACAGAAATATCACCTTGCCAACAAAGGTCTGTATATTCAAATCTATTTATTTCCTAACAAAAATGTATGGGTGTAATAGGAGGCCTGTTAAAAAAAGGAAAAAAAAAAGTTGAGCAACAGCAGAATGAAAATTTTTGAATTGTGGTGCTGGAGAAGACTCTTGAGAGTCCCTTGGACAGCGAGGAGGTCAAATCAGTCCATACTTAAAGAAATTAATTCAAGTTATTCATTGGAAACTCAAAAATTGACGCTGAAACTTAAATATTTTAGCCCCATACTGAGAAGATGGAACTCATTGGAAAAGACCCTGATGCTGTGAAGGGATGAAGGCAAAAGGGAGAAGGGGCAGCAGAAGATGAGAAGGTTGGGTCCAAGGGGTCACAAAGAGTTGGACGTGACTGAAGGATAACAAAAAAAATAAAGAGGCTGATCGTAGAATTGATTAGTTACACATATACAGGAGCAAATTAGCATAGTTATTAACGGTGTAAAATAAACCCAGGGATCATAGCTATTGCAGCACTAACAACATTTCAAAAAAAAAAAAAACATGGAAAACAGTCTGCCAGAAACTAGGTGAAGAACAACAACTCACCCTACATGTCAAGTAAGCATCAAATGGAATATGATATATACATAAAGAATGACAACATTAACCAAAAGAGGAGTACTGAACAAATGGCCTCATATATATGGAGAGGGAGGATTTCAGGGATAGACAAGAGATAGAGGGAGTCACAGGAAGGAAAATGGATAATGTTGATGACCTAAAATTAAGATGCTCTTTGGAAGAGTGAGGGAGAAAGGAACAGTAAAACCATGATGATGTAAAAAAACAAAGACAAAATGCAGGGAAAATCTGAACATCACTAATAGCCACGATGGCAGGCTTACTGATCCAGAGCCAAACATCCTGGAGAATAAAGTCAAGGGGACTTTAGGCCTGCCAAGAGTTTTAAGAGAATTAATGAAAAAAAAAAGGCTGATGAAGGTGGCCTTGCTGTACCAGATCTAAAACTGTACTATAAAGCAGCAGTCATCAAAACCGTTTGGTACTGGCTGAGAAATAGAGCAGTCGATCAGTGGCATAGGATAGGAATTCAGGACAATCTAGGCAATAACTTTAGCAATTTAGTGTTTGATAAACCCAAGGATCCCAGCTTTTGGGATAAGTACTCACTATTCGGCAAAACCTGCCGGGAAAATTGGAAACTAGTGTAGAGGAAATTAGGGGTTGACCCACACCTAACACCACATACCAAGATCTAAATGGCTTTATGATCTGGATATAATGAGTGATATTATAAGTAAATTAGAGGAACGTAGTATAGTTTCTCTCTCAGACCTGTGGAGATGGAATAAATTTTTGCCCAAAGAAGATCTGGAACTCTTAATTGAACACCAGATAGATAAT
>JAJPUD010027046.1:1244-15911 GCA_023553655.1 Myrmecobius fasciatus
AATTTTTTTGCACTTTCTTTAGTTTTTCAAATAATTCTTTTGAGGCTTGTGCCAAATTAACTTTTTTTTTTCCTTTGCAACTTTATTTTTAATTGTTTTCTTCTGAGCTTCTTTCATAATTTTCAGTAGCTCTTTATGGCCACTTTCTTTTTTGTTCTTTGGCCATTTTTCTTGACTATTTCTTAACTTTAAACTTTATATTAAACTTGTCTCTTCTGAGAGAGAGAAAGAGGGGGGGGAAGGGGAGGAGGGAGGGGGGGGGGGGAGGGAAAATCTATTCTGCACAAATCCTAATTGAATTTGCACTGTTCTTCCATTTTTTCATGTAGATAAAATGCTACATGCATAAATCTGCCTAAATAAGTAGTTGAGATTTATATCAAAATGCCTACAGCAGTTTATCAACAAAGTTTAGTCATTTTAAAATCAATAAATGTGGAATGGGGGGCACTGTCCCAATCTTCAATTAAAAAAAATTATCCTGATGTTTTCCGAGTTTTTATATTTCTGAGGAGTTTTTATATTTTCAGTGCTTCAAGGGTGATGTGAGTTGGGGAGGAGTATGGTCCCACCTTTCCTATAATATGATTCTGTTATATGCTGTTATATATATGGTTACCCAGATCCCTGCTTCCAGCTGCTGCAACTTTAACTCTAGCATATCTCTGGGTTTTAGAACTGCATCTGGAGCCCCTTTTCCATTTTAACAGAAAAACTTCTCTCTTCCCTGGAACTGCAACTCAGAACTGTGCATGACAAACTGTGCCTGGTGTTGTACCCAGTGCAACGATAGGGACTCCTTATAAGGTCTTTCTGATCAATTTTCCCACCTACTTAACTGAGAATTCCCAAAGTCGCTCCTGCATCTATCTCATTGCCTCCAAGTTCTACAGAGTAGCTACTGTAGGGCAATTTTCCTTTTGCTCTCAAATGGACCTCTTCTTCCAAATTACTGAGGTTTCTGGAATTGGAAAAATGTCTAATCTCTACCTTTTGTTGGCTCTGATGCTTGAGAATTTAATTTGATGTATATAGTGTTAACATTATTTAGAGGGGCTGTTAAGAGAGCTCAGCTGGGTTGCTACCTCTGCTACTTGGATCATCCTTTGATACTAATATATTCATAATGAAGATCATGATTGGTTCAACCCTTCTGAAAAATAATGCTAAAAAATTTTTAAACTATAAATAGCAAATGTCAGCTTGACAAAGACAGAGGAAAAGTGCCTTTGTTTTTACATAAATGTTTAGTGTAGTATTTTTTATTGTTGTAAAGGATTTGAAGGAAACTAGGAATTTAATTGAGGAACTATTGGGAAAAATGAAATATATTAATCTAATAGAGTACTATTGAAAATAGTACATTTGAAAAATAAATTAGGAAAAGCTTGGAAATACTTTTAGGATCTGCTTTGGGAAGGGTAGAATAGAATGAGAGTGATTTTCATTAACATCAGCTCTTGTCTATATAGCAGATTTATAAAATATGGTCATAATCATAATAATTATGCATGTGGAAGTATAATTTTAAAATAGTTTTTACTTATGCCTCCAGTTAGAAAGAAAATCTCTTCATTATTGATGGGGATTAAGTTGCAAGTCTTGTGCGAGGAAAAGTACAATAATTAGAAAACTGTTTACTACAAATATGAAATCAAGCACATTTATCATTTCTTCAATCCCTTAAATTTTTGGAAAGAAGAAAATTACATGAAGCTTAGTAAACAGTTTACTAATATGACTGCTTCAATGGTTAATAATTGTACTGGCATCAAGAAAATTAAAACTTTAATTTACTTTTAAAATATTTCCTATTTTCAAAAGGATTAATTAATTATCACAATCAATATTCATCTGAGGAAGATAAGAAGTATTGTTTTCCTCAAGAACCCTGTTGATTAGAGTTTAAAGGGCTTGCATAGGGAACCAAACCTCAGGCAGTGTTGACTGTCAGTCCAAAAAATAAACTCTATGAAGTTACTGTCTTATCAGATATTATTCATTTCCCCAAATTCCTAAAGAGAAATAAAATGTTTTTGACTATAATTTTAACAAAATTTGAATCCTTCCACATGCTTACCATGTATAAAAGCACATTTAATTATTCAAGGAAAAAATGAATGTAGAATGGTTAAAGGGTTAATGAAAGATTCAAAGATTCTTAATTTAAGCATAACCTATTAGGAAATCATTATTTAGCTATGATTTAAGATTTTAAAATATGTCATAAAATCATCCTAAGAATAAAACAAACAATGGTGAAAGTTTAGTGCTTAAATATCTGAAACAAGGGCACTCAGTGTTATACTATAGCATTGCCTTTTAATAATTGATTTTGAAATTGAATGGTGTTACTGCATAGTTTTTAAATTCAGCTAAAGTTAAAAGAGAAAAGATTTATTTGATGTAAAATCCCAGAGCTATTTTTTTTTTCCTTTTAGTACATTTGCAATAAAACAATCTTTGTTTTATTTGGAAAACACACAGAGACATATACTTTTATAAATCTATATCCACATAGATAGATAGACCATAGAAGTTTCTCATTTTTATCTGTTCTTAGGAATTATATACATGTATTCATGTATATATGTGTATATATGACCACACATATTGGGATGTATGGATGTTCAAAAAAGTCTAGCAACTCGGGTGTGAGAGCTTGCTGAGCCCTTTTTAGAGCCACTCATTCACCTTCCGTATCTGCCTTGAACTCACATTTCACCTGTGGATCCAAGAAACTGCAATTTTGTGCAGCAGCCATGCTGCAGAAAATTAATTTCAGAAATGGGTTAAACCATATTGAGGATAACCAACGGATTCCAAACTGGCTAGTAAATTAAGATGAAGACTTTTCACAGTAGAATAAAATGCAGATGAGAACAAGCTTTTGAATGGCTATGAAGGTGACTGAAGCAGGCACAATGGAGTATTCAGAGCTTGGTCAGACATTGAAAATGTACAAGTCATCCACTATATCTTAGGCCATCAACACTCATTCTGCCTTTTCTCTTTCCACTGGATTTTGATGACTGGAAGAGTAAAGCTGATAATATTCTGCTACTATTTCTCAAATCCATTTTATACATGTTAAGAAACCACCATATGAATTATTGTTCCTCTTCAAAATCAAAGGGAAAACAAATTATATATAAAATACATTTCTGGGGATTAATAGAAAGGCTGAAAATTCTAAAATTAAAATGTGTTAAAGAAGTGAAATATATGTGCTATGTCTATGATTTAATTTTATGAGCCCTTTAGAAGGTATCTATAGGTTCCATAAGCTAGTTTGGTGCCTGTGTTATTACTATTAACTCCCATTAATTATTCTGTTGTTGGATCTACTACTCTAGACCCTCATACAATTTGCCAGGAATTAGTAATATTCAGAAAGTGCCATAAAACAGGCAATAAGTGGCAAGCTTTCAGTATCTGGGCCTTATGACAAAAAAAAAGTCATTTTTATAGCTCTGGTCTCATCACAGAGATATTGGCAATGTGTTTTGTTTGCTCCTTAATTTAAATCTATTATTTCTTTAGAGAATTTAATGATACTAACTTTATCACTTAAATTGATTCTTTACCTTTTTCTCATATTTTCCTTGAGCATGGTATTCTAAAGCTGATATTCAAGATGGATATAACAAAACTTCAATCTTTCTGAGTTAAGTAAATTGCTAATGTATGGAAATTCTTGCTGAGGTAAATCCAAACCTCATTTCTACTAATTCTTCCTCTGAATTACAGGTATTTTTCTTAATGTAGAGTAAATTAATTAATTGATCATTTGGTTTTCTGCTGTCTCTTACATAAGAAGAGAAACATGACTTATTGCTAACTTGCCTTTATTAAACTGAACTTTATTACACATAAGCAATGAAAGAAATCTCAAATTCCAATAGCGTGAAATCCACTTTGGATAGATAATGGAAATAAAATCCTTATTTATTGTATTAAATGATGGAACAACATAGATTAATGATATTAAAGGCCTTCAAGATCATCTATTTTACCTTCACTTAATAGATGGAAAAATAAAGGATTAAGATGGTTAAATAACTTGTCTAGCATCTTATAATTTTTAAGCAACACTACAGGTTCCCAAGATCTGTGACTCAAAATATAGCAATAATTTCCAACAAATTCTATTGCCTGTCATATAAGTTACATTTCTCCATTTCCAAATCCCCATAAGGCTTCACACATTTTGTCAATTCATCTTTCTTATTACTCTATAAAATATTATTTTATCAATCTGAACCCCATTTGGATTCCATAATTCTGTTCATGATTAACTTCATTTCTCATAGTTCAACTTAAAGAAACCATATACCTTTAAAAATGACATGTTATTCTAAAGGTAGCTAGCATAGTCTACAGGATATATGAAATTTTATTTATGAAGCATTCACTATATTCTATGCAATCTCAGGACATAGAATTGAAAACAAGAGTAAAAAAGAACACTGGATCTTAGACCTAGATTCATATCATATTTTTGCTATGTTTTTTTCAGTCTTTGGCAAACCATACCACTTCTCCAGATTCAAATTTTTTCAACTATAAAATAAAGGACTTGTTCTACATAATCCAACAGTCCCTTCTAGATGTCATTTTGTGATATGGTAATATTACAAGGAAATTTCAGATCAGCATAAGATAATAGTCTGGATGAGCCAATGGAAAATATGTAAAATCCCTTTACTTTGAATAAAAGTATATGAAAATCAGGAAGCTGAATTGAGAATCATGTAGAGAAAGATTCTTTAATCTGGAGTTTGTGGATAGTTTTAGGGGATTTTTGGACATGGATGGAAGAAAATGATATCTGCATTTTCACTAGATAAAAACTGAAATTTAACATTTTCCCCAATTATGGGGAAGTAGTAGAAAAATTATCATGAGAATGGATCCCTGTGGTTCACTAGACTGTCAAAAGAATACATGTCTTTCATACACCCACTCACACATACATACCCAAATTTAGTACCTTTGTTATAGAGCATCATTTTTCATTCTTCACATTTGGTGTCAACTTTGTTGAACAACAAATTGGGGCAGCTAGGTGGCATGATGAATAGAACACCAGACTTGGAGTCAGGAAAACTTACCTTCCTGATTTCAAATCTTCCCTCAAATTAGGTATGTGACCATGAGCAAATCACTTAATCCTAAACTCCCTAAGTTTTTTCATCTATAAAATGTACTAAAGAAATAAATGACAAAATATCTTTATCAAGAAAATTCTAAATGGAGTCATGGAGAGTAGGATATAATTGAATAACAACTACTACTAGTGCTACTTACTCCTATTACTATTGCCACTATATTTATTACTAGCACTACCAACATAATGTGGTAGATATTATTAAAATTTAAAAAGTCAAAATTTGAAGGAATCTCAATATGGAATCCTGCTTCTATCCAATTTGTGACATGCAACCATTTCACATAGACTTTCTATTAATTTGAGACAAGCTATCTTATATTCTTTTACAATCATGGGGTAGGAAAAAAGGAAAATACCTATTATTGCACTGCTATGGAATTCCCAGGTGAGACAACTTCCTCTCCCAATGTTCATCATGTTATCTGCCCCTTATAGAGTCATAATTAATTAATAAAAACTAATTTCTTCTAGCTTCCTTTATATCTTCCTAAACGTTCCCTCATCATAAAGATTGACCTGTTAAAGGGAAACTTCAAGATTACATTGAATAATATGAATGTATTCTAAAGTTATTTCTTATAGCACTCCAGGAATATCACTGATATATTCTTCTTTGACAGATTCAGTTGTATTGTCACAGAATCTACTCACCTCCCACCCCCATCCCCACCCCTCATGCCTGTCATAAACAGACTGCTTTGGAGGCAACTAAAGATTTTTCATTTAATTTTATTTTTCATAAAACAGATGATCTCTGTCTCTGTCTCTCTGTTTTTCACTCTCTCATCTCTGTCTCTCTTTTTTCTGTTTCTCTGTCTCTCAGTCTTTGTCTCTATCTGTGTGCATGTCTCTTTCTCTGTCTGTCTCTGTTTCTGAATCTTTCTCTCTTTTTCTCTTCTCAAGCCACTGAAGTAAGAATGCCTACCTTTCATCCCTATTCATTTTGATCCCTTATGCAAGTTATTTGGAAAAGAACTAATTCACTCACATTCACTCAAATAAAATAGATCCCATAATTGGAAAAGCAATCATTCAAACAGTCAAACACAGATCCTTGCTGGACATTGCCAGAAGATTCAGAAGCTACAAAAGTCTCTCTCTCTCTCTCTCTCTCTCTCTCTCTCTCTCTCTCTCTCTCTCACCCCCTTAGCAGAGGAACATTAGCCTTAAAAATGAAAATTCAACTGATTAAAATCATTGCCTTTTTCTGACATTTTGAAATAAGAATTCAGTATTGCAATTTTACCATCATTTCTTCTTCACTATTTAACAGGCCAACTGAAAGTTACAGTGCAAACTTACACATAAGTCATAAAAATCATTACACATAAGAAACCAAAAAAACCTGTGGATTTAATGAATTATAATACATTAGTATTTAATATCTGGCATATACTCTTTCAATATCCTTTCAAGATAACCTCTCAAAAAAAAAAAAAGAACAGGGAATTGGGAAAATAGGTTGATTGCTTTGTTCAACCTAATTTATTTCTTTTATCATCCCAATTAAATCTTACCTTTAATTCAAGCATCATTAATAAAATGCAAAAGTTATTAATCTTGGTATCATTGATCATTTCATAAATTAATTTCAGTGAATCCTTGAAATTATATTGGGGAATAATGTTTTTTTCACTAATTTTAACTAAAATTTACATTTTCTTTCAATTATTTAAAGACATTATTTTGAGCACTTTGTCCAGAGTCTTCAACACATTGCCAAAGAGTTGGATGACTCACAAAATGACAAACTCTTGCTTCAATACTACTTAACACTTCCATTATTCAGGTAATCTCTCTCCAGCATGGGAAAACAACTCGAAAGATTTTTACAACATTATAATGTTTGCTGAAGTTTTAAATTCTACCTGGAGTCATTCTTCTGAACATTATATATTCCCCAACTCCCTTATCATTAGTCTGGGCAAAACTTATTTCTAATCTAGTCGGTTTCGTCGCTCTTTCATTGATCACTCTATGCTAGTGCCAACAGACTCTTACATCTTATACTGTTTCTGTACACATTTTAAAACCCACATATTATTTCTTTTTATAGTGGCCTAGAAGAGGATTTTCCTTTCTGTATTTTGAAGTTTACCATCATATTATGACTTTTATTGCCATTTATTGTGTGTCATCTGATTGTATACAGGTTGTCTAAATTAATGCCAATGATTCCCAAATAGAGTATATGGGCTGAAGCATCTGAAAAAAGACAATCTCCCTAGAGACTCTCTGTTATTATTGTCTTTTTATCTGTAAAGACTTCCACAACATGTAGAAAGCAACAAATATGTAACAAATGCTTATTGATTGATATGTTGATCTAGTGTCTCACTCTCTCAAAAAAGGCCAATTGTCTATAATGTATACAAATTTTATAATATCAAAAATGACTGTTTGGGAAGTTAATATGAACACTACACTGTGAATTTATTATAACCAAAATTCCCTATAGATTAGAATAGGATAGCTTGCTTTCAAATATTTCATGTATGTATATTTTTCTTAATTAGACAGCTAATATTAAGGATTCCACACAAAACTGTCAACCTAGGAGACTTCAGACATAGTCATATTACTTTGTATTTTTTTATGAATGGTTTACCATTTATATTGTGCCAAATATAGGACACTTTGCATTGGGCATATCTACTTACAAAAATAATTTACTTTTCTCAGGGCTAAACAATTCATCTCTCCTTATCCTCCATAGGAAAGCAAAATTCTCTTTTCTTATTCTGATATGAAGCAGAAGCACCCTTCCCATTCCCCCCCCCCCAGAAAAGAATACTGTCAGCCTCCACTGGTGTAAATGGTAAATGCTTAGATTTAGTCCTACTATTATAGCTCCCAATACTATTCTTTCTTCCCTTCTCATCCATTTCTTTATAACAGAAAATAAAACCACTTCTCTGCACCATAACCCATATTCAGTAGATTAAATTAAATTAGTTTCAAAGGAATATTTTCCCCCATCAAAAGCATCCCTATAATCTTATTTGAATAGTTCATAGTGTAGGTAACAAATATTTTCAAAACATGATTGAAATATCCATAAATCTCTCTTCAAAATTTTTACTTTTTTCTACCTTGAGGGGTGGAAAAGTGGGGAAATAAGCATTAACTTCCTACTAAGTGCTAAATTAGTGTGCTAAGCCCTTTAAAATATTATCTCATTTGATACTTACAACAAGACTATTATCATCTCCATTTCATAACCAAATACATTGATATAAACATTGGTGATTTGACTTGCCAATGTCATTCAAAGAATAAATGTTTGAGGCTAGATCTGAATTCAAATTTATTGAGCCACTTAGTTGCCTCACCATATCTTCCATGCAATTCTTTCCTCTGGGTCTATAGACTGAGCTGTGGTCTAAACAACCTCAGATCTCAACTAAATCATAAAAGCTGTAGCATGATAAGATGCCAAATAAAATACAAAAACCTACTACAATTTTGGGAAAAAAATAAATGTAGTCAAGATTTTGGAATACAGACTTCCCAGGATAAAGTCCTGTATTTTGGATGTTCCAGTTATATTTGGAAATTCTTGATATGCTTCCCATTTCCTGATTCCATGAATAATTTGATCTTCAATCACAATCTTACCAAACAGCACAGTAACTTTCATATATTAGGTATTCATATAGGCTTATAGGATCATAGATCTAAGGTTAAAAGAGATCTTGAGACCATCTATATCAATTGTTTTTATTTTATATATAAGGAAATCAGAAGTTTTATTTTACATGTAAGAAAACGTGGAAGTTAGTATGTCAGTCCAGAAAGGTCAGAATTAGAATATGAATTGAGGACTTCTGACTGTAAAACCAGTGGTCTATTAATTGTATATCATTGCATCTCTATCTAAGTATATGATAACCTTTTGAATTTTATTTTAAAATTTGGAGTTTATACATCCATCCATACACATATTACACCAACAGTGGAGAAAAGCAGTCAATGATAAAGAAATCATCTCCATAGGTGATAAAATATCTTTTTGATAAACAAAAATAAAAACAGTTAAATGAAACTGGTTTAGTGGTCACTTATTAAAGACACTTGAGATATAATAGTTATTCTAAGAAAGCAATTTGCAAAGAATTGCTCATGAATTTAGAAGTTTTCCTAATGTAAAGAACTTAGGGAACAGTTTAAGCACTGGTCCAAGAGTGCTACTTCCCTCTCAACTGTATAATAAGAGAAATATACACTATCAAAATCCCTACATGATTCCATGTGGCTACCACTTGCCCCAGATCCAGAAATTATTAGTCATGTCACTAAACTTTATTATCAATGTATTGTTTACTTACATTTCTATACATCAGTGGTTGTGTTGGTCCTGTAAAAGATGCAAAATTTTTGCAATTAAGGATTATATTTTCTACAATTCATTTGCAAATTTCATAACCTTAATTGTATTCTGCCTATTAAGGTTAGTCAATAAATGCTATTAATATATTTCTTAGCACTCTCAGGTATACTGTAGTAACAATCATTTAGCCAAGATGGATCACATTTAGGACAGGGTTACAGATAAGGACTGGACTTCAGAAATCATTAGTACAGGGAATTCTAAGTGATGAAGTTTCTTCTACTCTTTCAGGTTAAATCTTTCATTGCAATTTAAAGTCTCAGAGAGTCATGTGGAGCAATGAGAAATTAAGTGATTAGCTTATGTGAATTTTTTATGGGTTAGAGGTTAGACTTTTACCCAGTTTCTATCTCCCTATACACTATACCATTTTAGCACTCATGCTGTTATTGTTATTGCTGTTGTTGTTCAGTAGTTTCAGGCTTGTACAACTCTATGTGAAAATCCATTTGGGGTTTTCATGACAGATACTGAAGTGGTTTACCATAACCTCTCATATTACTGGATATTGAATATAGATCAAACTTATGGAGAAGTATTCTATTCCTAAATGGTCTAAATCCACAAACACTATAAATAAAAACTGTGACATATTAGGTGGAAACCTTTATGCTTACTACTAACACATAGCCCCCACTGCTTTATATAGGCATATTGACCTTTTAGAGACAGTTATTGGCTTTTCTTCCCTATTCTTTGTTTTCCCTGCAAGACAGCTTCATCTGACAAGATGCCTACCTAGGAGAAAATGTCTTTGATGTTACTAACTTCATACCTTTTGGAGTTCTAGAGAGAATTGCTATTGTTTGGCTTTCCTTATTCTTTTCTCCAAAATAATGCTTGGTAGAGATGTGAAAAAAAAGTTGACTGGTGCTTGAACTGGGGCAATCCATGCTTTCTATTCCTTTTAAGTTATGATTCAAATCTTAAAATATCTTAAGTGGTTATAGATAGAAAGAGCTACAACTGGACACAAGTGATATGAATTCCCATTTTTATAATGTGTCTTACTAATCTATACCTTTAAGTTGTTTCATTTCTCTGGACTTCAATTTCCTCAAATGAAAAATGAGGGAGTTGGACTAGATTGCCACTAAAGTCCTTTACAGGTTTAGTTATACCATCCCTAGTTTTGGATAAGAATACAATAAGCTGAATCTCTTCATATTTTAGTACTAGAAACTACTAATAACTGAAAAAGACAATATATCATGATTGGAAACAAGACCATTCTGAAAATTTTTTTCTGAACACTTAATAACATTTTGTATAAAAGTATGATAAAAGTTGTCAATTCTTCTCTAAGGGATATAGCCCTTTTTTCAGCTTATGTTTGGCAAATGCTTCTAAATGCCAAGTTCTGTTTTTGCTTCTCTCTATAGTAACTAGTTCTTTTGCATTGCAAATATGACTTAAACAGATGACCTTCAATTAAGCTCTCTATATATTCACAGCACAGAGGGCACTTACAGTTATTCTAAAGATTTTAGTAGCCCTATTTCTCTTGCATATGATAAAACATATAATAAAGAATCTCTCTCTCTAGGTACAGACTGACCAATGATGTCTTTAAAAAGATGGAAGGAGGGGAGAAATCCAGCCAAAATTCTATTGCCATAACCTACCTAGTAAGTAAAATTGTCAGGATCAATACACAGAAGACCTTTACAACCTTATGAACAGTAAAATATAAGTAGTAATACTATTTACCTAGAAACAGCATGGCATTTTTGTGTTTCGAAAATATATGAAATATCTTAAGTTGTTGTTCAGTTTGTACTATTGTTTTTGTTGTTCAGTCAAGAACTACTCTTCATGATCTCATTTGAGATTTTCTTGAAAGAATAGTGCCATTTATTCTCGGGCAGTTTACAGATGAGGAAACTAAGGCATACAAGGTTTGTATGATTTGTGTAAGATTACCTAGCTACTAAGTCTCTGAGGCCAGATTTGAACTCAGGTCTTCCTGACTATAGGACTGGCACTCTATTCACTGCTACCTAGCTGCCCTTACTATGATAATATCCATGCATATGTTTTGAAAATAAAAAGCTTTAATTAAAAAATCACATTCTGTCTTTTTTAAACATTTAAATGTCTCATAATTATGCCAGATCTCTCTAATCTTTAATCACTCACAATCTAATGAGTCCTTCCTGATAGCCTAAAGTCCTCAATTTTTAAAACAAACAAGCTAATAACTAACACATTTCCAAATATTACCATTACTGCCTCTTATCATCCTATATATTGTCTGTCTTTCTTTATCCCACGCCTTGAAAAAGCTGTCTACATTTGATGGCTGTATTTTATTGCCATCCCACAATTTTTTAAACCCTTTACATTCTGTTTTCTACAATCTTTTAACTGAACTTACTCTTTCCAAAGCTCTCATTGATCTATTTCTTTTCTTTTCTTTTTTTTTTTTTTTGCTTTTTGCTGAGGCAATTGGGGTTAAGTGACTTGCCCAGGGTCACACAGCTAGGGAAAGTTAAGTGTCTGAGACCACATTTGAACTCAGGTCCTCCTGACTTCAGGGCTGGTGCTCTAACCACTGCGCCACCTAGCTGCCCCTCATTGATCTATTTCTTGCCAATAATTACATCATCTTTTTTGAGTTCTCTACAGTAGTGGTGTCAAACTCAAATTAATCCTTGCAGGTAGATATTGATTTAAACAAAACATGAGTTAACATTACTCAAAGCATATTGCATTTTCACATATTTATTAAAATTTTCTAATTACATTTTAATTTGTTTCAACCACATTCAGAAGAATTGTTGAGCAAGTTTGACAATTTTGAATTGTATTTGATCATTTTAATCTCTCTCTCCTGAATATTCTCCTTTTTAACTTTCTAAGTCAATCTATTCATTGCCTTGATTTTAAAAATACTCCAAGACTCTTTATTGAACTCTTTTCTGTATTCTTTCTAGTCCTTCTCTATCATTTTCATCAGAAATCATGGATTTAAATTATCACATCTATGTAGATGGCTTCCAGATTTTATTTCCAATTCTAGTATATCTCCTTAGTTCTAACCCTTCATTATCACATGACTATAGTACATTCAGAACAGTATATTCCATTGACATATAAAACTCAGAATGTCTTAAAGACTGATATTCTAAGCAAATAACAAGAACATAGGAGAGTTTACCTCTCAGATTTGTGGAGAAGGAAGGAATTTGTGTCCAAAGAAGAACTAGAACTCATAACTGAGCACCAGATAGATAATTTTGATTATATTAAGTTAAAAAGTTTTTGTACAAACAGAACTAATGCAGGCAAGACCATAAGGGAAGCAATAAATTGGGAAATAATGTTTACATTGAAAGGTTCTGATAAAGGCCTCATTTCCAAAATATATAGAGAATTGACTCAAATTTGTAAGAATTCAAGCAATTCTCCAATTGATAAATGTTCAAAGGATATGAACAGACAATTTTTAGATGAAATTAAAACCATTTCTAATCATATGATAAAGTGCTCTAAATCACTATTGATCAGAGAAATGCAAATTAAGACAACACTGAGATACCACTACACACTTTTCATATTGGCTAAGATGACAGGAAAAGATAATGATGAATATTGGAGGGCATGAGGGAAACCTGAGATACTAATACATTATTGGTGGAACTGTGAAGGGATCCAGCCATTCTGGAGAACAATGTGGAACTATGTTCAAAAAGTTATCAAACTGTACATACCCTTTGATCCAGCAGTGTTTCTATTGCACTTATATCCCAAAGAGATCTTAAAGGAGAAAAAGGGACCCACGTGTGCAAAAATATTTGTAGCAGCCCTTTTTGCAGTGGCAAGAAACTGGAAACTGAGTGGATGGCCATCAGTTGGAGAATGGCTGAATAAGTTATGGTATATGAATGCTATGAAATATTATTGTTCTATAAGAAATGATCAGGAGGATGATTTTAGAGTGGTATGGAGATACTTACATGAACTGATGTTAAGTGAAATGAGCAGAATCAGGAGATCATTGCACACAGCCACAACAATGTTGTATGACAATCAGTTCTGATGAATGTGACTCCTTCTAATAATGACATGACTGATGCCAGCCAATGATCTTGTCATGAAGAGAGCCATCTATACCCAGAGAGAGGACTATGGGAGCTGAATATGGATCACAACATAACATTCTCACTTTTTGTTGTTGTTTGCTTGTATTTTGTTTGTTTACTCATTTACTTTCTTTTGTTTTACCTGATTTTAGTTGTGCAGCAAGAGAATTGTATAAATGTTTATATATACTGGATTTAACATATATTTTAGCCTGTTTAATATATATTGGATTGCTTGTGGTCTAGGGGAGGAGGTGGGGGGAAGGAAATGAAAATCTGAAATATAAGGCTACGTAAGGATTAATGTTGTCAAATTATACTTGCATATGTTTTGAAAATAAAATGCTTTAAAAATTAAAAAAACTTAGAATTTCTAAAAACAGAATTCACCATCTCTCTTCCCAAACTTATTCTTTTTCCAAACCTGCTTTTTCTTTTTTTTCTTTTCTTTTTTACAATGTACTACTGTTTTCCAGAGGGATGATAGGATCATCGATTTAGAGTTGAAGTTGTGAGAAGTCATATAATCAACCCACTCCCCTTCTTTTATAGAAGAGGAGCTGAGACTGAGATAGTAAGTGAAGTTACCAATGTCACACAACTTGTAGGGATTCAATGATGCTTTGCAACTGATATATTTTTGACGCCAAATCCAACACTATTCATTATGCTTTAAGTAACCTAGTTTTATTCAGTGTCATCCTTTTTTCCACTCTCCTTTACAACTCATATTTATTCAATTATCAATGTCAAACTTTGACATTTCTATTTCTACAACATCTCTTATAGGTATCTTTTTCTCGCAACTCACACACCTCACACCTTAATAGAGGCCACCATCACCTCTCAACTGAAATGTTTTATCAAATATAGATATAAATAAAAATATCAAATATAAAAACTTAATTTGACATTTTAAGCTTTTCATAAATTGCTCCTTGCATTCCCTCGATCTTTCCAGTTTTCTTAAATTTTACATGCCACCTCTTCTATGTATCCTGTTAGGGTGTTTTTTTTTT
>JAJPUD010027047.1:4707-15910 GCA_023553655.1 Myrmecobius fasciatus
AAGGAAGGAAGGAAGGAAGGAAGGAAGGAAGGAAGGAAGGAAGGAAGTTAAGGAAGGAAGGAAGTTAAGGAAAAAAGGAAGAGAAGCAGGGAGGAAGGGAATGAGGGAGAAAAGAAAGGAAAGCAGCTATGTACCAGGCACTATGGTAAATGGTTTACAAACATTATCACATTCAATCATCACAATAACCCTAATAGGTAAGCAGTACTATGAGACTATTTTTTACAGTTGAGAGAGATAGTGATTAATTGATGAGTTCATAGTCACCCAGCTAATAAGTATGTGAGACCACCTTTGAATTCCTGTGTACCTATTTTCCTCTAGTATAGAAACATTTAAAGCAATCTCTTAAAAAAGTATATGTCATCCTATCAAATTCAGGTTAGTCATAAACCTGTTTTAATAGTTATGCTAACCATGCCTTTAATATAAACTCTTTTTTTAAAGTGTAGCAGCACCAAAAAAGAGAATATATTTTGGGGCACCATTTGAAAAATCTGAAACCCAGGATCAGAGGATCATTGACCACAAGAAGACCTTCAAGGCTATATAGTTAATTTTTTATTTTTAATTTTTTTAATTTATTCAAATAGTTTGTTTATTTTTATTAAAGCTTTTTATTTGCAAAACATATGTATGGGTAATTTTTCAACATTGACCCCTGCAAAGCTTTCTGTTACAAATTTTGCCCTCCTAGTCCCCACCCCTCCCCTAGATGGCAGGAAGTCTACTACATGTTAATTATGTTAAAATACTCCAAGTATTTTAACTTAATTAACATGTAGTGGATATCCTGCCATCTAGGGGAGGAGTGGGGAGTAGGAAGGAAAAACTTGTAACAGAAAGCTTTGTAAGGGTCAATGTTGAAGAATTACCCATACATATGTTTTGCAAATAAAATAAAAATAAAAATAAAATAAAATAAAAAATAAAAAAACTCATAAAATAAAGCAATTTGTATAAAAGTAAAAAAAATAAAATGTAAATTCCTTGAAAAAAAGATCATTTTCAATGATCTAGAAACTGACAAATGTCTTAAAATAAATGAAAATACAAAAAAAAAAACTTGACAAATCGAATATGTGTATACATATTTTTACAGTTATCTTGCTGTGCAAGAAAAGTCGGATCTATAAGAAAAAAAAATCTAAGAAGGGAACCATAATACAAGTAAACATCAATAGAAACCATGAAAATGTTATGTTGTGGTCCACATTTCATATCCCTCTCTCTGGGTGTATGGCTTTCTTTAATGAACAATTGGAACTGGTTTGAAACATTTCATTGTTGAAGAGAGCCATGTCCATCAGAAATGATCATCATATAATCTTGTTGTCGTGTATAATGATCTCCTGGTTCTGCTCATTTCACTCAGCATCAGTTCATACAACTCTCTCTAGGCCTCTCTGAAATCATCCTGCTGGTTGTTTCTTATAGAACAATAATATTCCATAACATTCATATACCATAATTCATTCAGTCATCCTCCATTCAGTTCCCAATTCCTAGCCACTCCAAAAAGAGCTGCCACAAGCATTCTTGCACATGTGGGTCCCTTTCATTCCTTTAAGATCTCTTTGGGATATAAGCAAGGTTATATAGTTTAGATTATTCATTTTTAAAATGAAGAAAGAAACTAAGAAAGGTTCATAAGATCACAGAAGCTCATAACTTAAAGTTATAGGAAACATTATTGATAATCTAGTCTAAGCTATGCTTACAGGATTCCTAGTGTAACAAATTTGACAGTGCATTATCCATTCTCTGTATGGATACTTCCAATGAGTAAGGAACTTGTCACCTCTTATGGCAGTCCTTTCCATTTTGGTGGGCAGATCTAATTGCTAGGAAGTTGTGTTTGTGTGATTTTTCCTCCATAGGAGGCTAAATGACATGCCCCAAATCATATCAGTGCTTCTTAAACTTTTTGTACTTGTAACACCTTTTCATCCAAGAAATTTTTAGGCAATCCTACGGATATTGGTATATAAAGTAAGTATAAAAATTGAACATTTACTGATAATACATCATAATTTTATGACCTTCATATTCTGTTACCCCATTTGGCACCATGACCCACATTGTTAAAGAATCTTTGATATATGTAATATCTGCTGCAAGAAAGAATTGAAAATAGGCAATTCTCTTTTTATTTCATCATGCTATGTGAACGTTTATTTTTTCATTCTCATTATTGATTATATAACACATTTTATCATTTTAACTACTAATTAATAGTTTAGAATAAAACATATTCTTGAGGAATGTACTTCATTTTTTGCTCCACAAATATGATGTAGTGTTTCCCAATATATGTATCATTAATGCATATCCTGGAGAAAGTTATGGCTACTTGGTGGCCTTGAATATGTTCTAAGAACCTACTTATTCCAACACATTACCAAAAAAATTGTGAGCTCAGCTATGAATGTGAAGAGATGATTCCTCCATCAGTGTTCCTGTATTTCTGATCCTTCCCAATTTGTCTCTCTGACCTATTTTCTTTTGGAGTAGAGTTTCTTTTTGAAAATCAATTAAAATTTTAAAATAAAAGGCATAACTATCATATTAATGTAGTAAAAAATTGAATCCCATTTATTTCCATCAACATGTTTTCTCCAAAATCCCTTTTCCTTTCCACATGGGTGAATAATAATGGCATAAGAACAGAGTGGGTACAATCTTACCATTCATTATTAATCCATGTTAACACTATGAATGAGAATAGGTTAATAGGTTTCTGTCAGGTGCGATTAAATTGTGCTGAAGATCAAATAGTACAAATCATAAAATACAAGCTAATATTGGCTTGCAACTAAGATCTTTTGGGTTTATAGAAAATTTCTTTCCCAACTTGGGGTTTCGGAAATTACAGTAAAAGGGCTGGTTGTTCTTTCCTTCTTTTATCTAGTTGTAAATAGAAAACTTTTGTAAATCAAATGAGTTGGGAAATGAGGTGAAGAAAAGTGTGGGGAAAGAACATAGGGAACATTAGGATGAGTTAGGTATCTTGTTTATGCTAATTTATCCTTCCCAAGGAAACCCAAAACAAAAATGCACAAAAAAATATATAGATTTGGGAAGAAATGAAGTTTTTATAAAAAACAAGGTCCATGTAAAAGACAATAGGATAGGATTGGAGAACCTAGGTACATGTCTTTCCTCTGGCAGTGTATGACCTTGTGAAAAATATTTTACATTTCTGGATCTTAGTTTCTTTACTTTTAAAATATAGCTAATCACATTTTTATAGTGCACACTAAATGCCACACACTGTGCTAAATGCTTTACATTTATTATGAAATTTTGATTCTCCCACTTACTCTTGAAGATAGATGTTACTATTATTCCTATTTTTCAAAGGAAGAAACTGAGTCAAACAAGCTTAAATGACTAGATCAAGATCACACAGCAAATATTTGTGAGTGAACTTGAGCTAAGGTCCAACATTCTATCTACTTCATCATCTAGCTGCTGTGAGGTGGGCCAGATGCCCCCAAAGAAGATTTTTAGGTCTAAATTTATTACTTTGTTTTTATTTTTTTCATATTTTCATGAAACATTACCAGTAAATTATAAAAAACATATTTATAACACTTTAATTCTAACATAGAACTTATTATTCCAGTATAGACATGTGGAAACTAATGCTTAAATATGTGAAGTTTCCTGGGCTCTGGTTATATAGCTTATAAGTGTGAGAAACAGGATTTTTCATTTCAGTCTTCTAATTCCAAGATATTTGAATTTCCTATATTTGTAGGGTTTTTTCCCTTTTTAAAAATTTTGAATCTCTCAAACAATGAATAAAAATACCTTTCCCATAGACTTTGTAGAAAAGAAAAGATAGCTAATGTTTGAGCTCGTCTCCTTTGTTCACTCTCAAGCTGTTATAGGGCACATTTAACTCAGTTTTGGGTCTTGTATTTAAATAACTGATTGCATTAGCTAAAATAAAGAAATATTCCAGTAATACTTTGCCAGAAAAAATCTGTCATGAAGATTATTCCTTTGCTCTTTTCCCTGAATAGTATTAGCACTAGCTATGGGATTATTTTACTCAAAAAAAAAAAAAACACTCGCATAAGAAGAGGATTCTGAGAAGATGGTGAAGTAGGTCAGAAAATTTCAAAATCTCCAGATGTCACTTCACAAACAGACCAATATTGTGCACCAGGGCAAAAATAGACTAGTGAAAAACAAAATAGACAGGAGGCAGAACAGGGTTCCTCTTGGGAAAACAAAACAAAACAAGAAGATCCTAAAAAATACTCCAGGATAAGGGATTAACCAAAGTGAAGTATAAATACCTTTGGGCTACTTTTGCAGAAACAGCAAGCAGGGAGCCCTAGTGCTACATGGAAATAGGGGAAGTCTCAGTTATAGGGTGAGGAGATAGGAGTTTGAGTCTGGGAAGACTGAGGAAACCTCTGCTGATTTGGAATTCCAGGCTCAGTTTTGCTGCAGAGACATGGCCCTGAGTGAGGAAGAACCGCCATACCTAGTGAATGCAGAAGCAGTGGAGCAGAAAAACTGCTAGCTGCAAACACTTGTCAGAGGGGATAGTTCTTGGTTTTAGGTTCTAGGCCAGAGGAAAGAGGTGAAGTAAAGTTAGAGATACCATCCCCCCCATCAAGATTAAAGATACTTACATTAATAGTTCTTATTTTAAAAAAATAATAATAATAAGGGGGCAGCTAGATGGTGCAGTGGATAAAGCACCAGCCCTGAAGTCAGGAGGGCCTGAATTCAAATCCAACCTCAGACACTTAATATTTCCTAGCTGTGTGACTCTGGGCAAATTACTTAATCCCAATTGCCTCAGCAAAAAATAACAATAATAATAATAATGAACAGGCAAAGAAAAAAGAAGACAATCATAGAAATTTACTGTGGAAAAAGGAAAGGACTAGTTCATGTTCAGAGGAGGACAGTTACATGAACAGAGAGAATTTATATAATAACTCGAAAAAAAACTTTGTAGGAAGCATGAATAGGGAGGAAAAGAGTAAAATAAAAAGTACACAGCAGAGAACAAAAGAATAACCTACAAGGAAATAAAGACAAGATAGATAATCATGAATATATAATCTCTTCTTTTATTATATATGCTTTCTTGAAATGGAAATTTATTGTTGCATATTTTGAATCCTCCCTGATGTTGTTGGGCACATGACAATGCTTTGTTTTGTTTTGTTTTGTTTTTCCTTTTTTCCTTTTTTTCCTATTTTTGATCAATTTTAAATAAATAAAAAAATTAAAGAAAAACAAAACAAAACACCAATATCTTAAATTAATGAAGTTATGACCTCCATCTTTCCTGAGGATAAAAAATGAAGTGATGTAGAGACTGAAGACCTGGATTTAAATCTTTACTTTGCTTCTTGTATGACCTTGGTAAGACAATACATCTCTATGGATTTTTATTTCCTCATCTATAAAATAGGAAAGAGTCAGACTAGATACCTTCTGAAAAATCTTTCCATTTCCATGATTTTATGAAAATCCAGAACCTTTTTACATGTAATTTTATTTAAGAAATCTCCTCGAGTCTCACAATAACATGTTCATCTTTTCACTGATGTTTTCTTTACCTTATACCATCCTGATGTTTAATGAAACATTTTTTGGCTATTTGTTATTTGCTTAATGCTAAAGAACAAAATGTTAAAAAAGTTGAGTCTCAATGAAAAAGCATTTATTAAATGACTTCTAGTATCAGGCTTTATCATAAGGAGTGAGATACAAAGAAATAACAAAATTGTCCGTATTCTCAAAGAGCTCATAATCTACCGTGGAGAGAATATCCAAAAATGTATGCATAAACAAGATAAACATGATATAAATTGGAGGTAGTCTCAGACTAAAGGCACTTTTAAGAAGGATTACTGTGAAAAGCTTCTTGAAGAAAATACTATTTTAGCTGAGCCTTGAAGAAAGGCATGGAAACCAGAGAATAGAAATGAGCAAACACCAAATTTCAAGCATGGAAGGCAACAGGAAAAATGCTAGAAATTGGGAGTGATCTCTCAATGTTCCAAATGTTCCTTATGTAAAGAATAGCAAGGATCACTGGATCAAGTATTATATTCAGTTTAATCATTTATTTCCTTAAAAGCTAAAAAATGTTCAAGAACAATACAGATATTTTGCTTAAAATAAAGGAACTATCACTTCTCATGGTGGGGAGGGGGAGTAGAAAAATCTTTACCTGAAAATTATTATTTAATTTTATTTATGACCATAAGGTCAAGGACAAATCACTTAAGAGCTTGCAATAACTCATTCTATTAAGTTCTGATACTTGTGCTTTAATGAACATATGTATTTTTGGTAGGTAGAGTTTGGAGTATTTATCAACATGAAATGTTAATTTATTAGATTTTAATACTTTTCTGAGGTCATTTGGGGAAGAACAAGAGGAGAGCCTGACTTGTAACTTAGTGCAACACATATTGAGAAGCTGCAATTTCACCTATCAAAAGGACAAAAATACCTTGAGATAATGAACTTCTGTATTATTTTTTGCTTTTTCTTTGGATCCTAACACCACAGCTCCTGGAAAATGGTGAGAAATTAAAATAAATGCCTCTTGATTGATTGGTGGCTTTTGTGAAAAAAATGGGTATGTTATCCATTTTGAAAGAATTGCATAACTGTAGAAACTTTATACAAAATTATTCTAAATAAACAGTAAACTGAACAATCATTTACTCAATCAACACATTTTTAAGCATCTCCTTAATGTCAGACATTGTGCTAGGTCTCAGGGATCCCAAAAGACAAAAAATAAGACCTTTAAGGAGCTTTGTTTTACTGACAACACACACATTTAAAAGTATGTATAAAATGTGTATAAAGTAAATTTAGTCTATATTATGAGGGGTGATGGCATTGAAAATGATGAGGATTTTGTAGAATTTGTGCTTAAGTTCAAATCAATTGAAACTATTTAGAAGGAAGGGAATAAATTGTGTAAATTATGGCAAGTAATGTCCAAAAGGCTAGAAAGATAGTTGTCACTAGATTGATAAATGGTTTTAAATGCCAAGCAAAAGAATTTCCATTTGTTCCTAAAGTTAGCAGAGGTTGGACTAGATGTCCTTGAAGGTCCTTCTCATTTCTAGAGCCAAGAGAATATTAGGCCAAAGGGCACAAATATATTTGTTCTTATTATATAATTCCAGACTGATTTTTAAAATCAAATCCATTGAAAGAACAAGATGGTATTTGAGGAGTCCTCTCTACTACTTGTTGATTTTCAGAAAGTAAATGAGAGCACTTAGCATTACTCTTTTGCTTTAGTTGAGGCTACCATCAGTCTATCATTCTACCCATCTCTCTCCTTCACTTCTCCCTCTTTGAAAGCATCTTTTTATTACCATGTTCATCTTTTAAGAGGAGAGAAACCAAGTGCTTCTGCAAAATGACCTTGTAGTTTTTATCCCACACACCACATTTCTTCTAAAGCCAAATGTAATTAACTACAAGGAAAAATATAGAGTTGTCTCAGAAGGAATCAGATATAATATTAGGACAGGTAGATACAGAAACAAATGGTTTTATATATATATATATATATATATATATATATACATATATATATATACACATGCTTGTATAATTTATATATAAATTATATATATAATATATGTCTGCTTATACACATTAATACATATCTATATCTATACTACATGCTGATTTCACATATATGTTTGCATATGCATATATATGAATATGCATACATTTTGGTACATAGACAATATAGTTTATGATGATAATATACAAGTTAGTACTTGTTTGGTTCTACATTAATTGTAGTTATAAATAGTAACTCAATTTAAGAGGAAAAAAACCTTTAAAATTCTTTAAGATCTAAGTGTTCATACAAATCATGAGGTTAATTACATATTCTAAAATTATGCAAATGATCATTTCAGTAGTGAATTAATCAATGTTCATCACTTGAAAAATAGCTTTTAAATTATTTTCCCCCATAGAGATGTGTCAGAGTAGTAGAAATTCTCATAGTGAGCTTCCCTTTTTAAGATTTTTTTAAATTGGCAGAAGAAGATCCTTGAGTTATTTTGGTGTTGAGCAACAGACACAGTAGGCTATTAAATAAGACACAGATGTAAAATTCCTGAAGGGTATTCCAGGCTCTACTTTGCCATTGCTTGGAACTTATATGTCAGCCATAAATGTCCACTACCTCTGCTCCTGGTCTTTGTTGAAACTTAATGACTTAGAGAGAAAAAGCTGCCAACATGAGTTACTATGTAGGAAGAGAATTAAATAAAAAAAAAAAAAAGTCAATATTTGATTGACAAGATATAGCACACCTACTTGCCTGGACTATAACACAACATTTCCAATTCTGAACTGTTATAAATATGCCCCTCTCTCTTCTGCCTGTCTTTACATAGATCCATGCCTAGAATGTGTTCCCATCACCCTTCTACCTCAGTTTTCTTCATAGAAAATCTGAAGCATCATTATCTACATGGGACCTTTTCTGATCCTCCACTAGTAGCATCTCCCCCTATAACATTTATTTAGTATTTATGAACTTATTTTGGTATATTTTAATATATACTTATTAATATGCATATTATATGTATATAATATATATTTTAATATATATATATATAATATGTAATTTAATATATACCAAAATGTGTGCATATGCATATATATACATATATGTCAAATCAGCATGTAGTATACATTTATATGTGTGCACATCATCTACCCAATAAAATATAATTTTTTTAAGGACAAGAACTGTTTGCTTTTTGTCTTGTAGACTCAGTATATAGTCCTAGCAAACAATGAGTGCTTAATAAATATGCATTGATGGATTCTCAAAATAAATGCTGAACAGTATTATACAAGGTCACTTCACCAGGCAGAAGGGATTCTATCACCTTATTAGTAAGCAGTTAGCATAGTAATTCTTATTCATTTAAGGTAATTAAGTGGCCTGAATCTAGTGATATAGGAAGTTAATTCACAAATTAGAAAGTTTAGGTTCTAAAGTCCTCAAACTGAAATGGAATTTGCCAAGTTGTCTCACTCAACTTTCTCATTTTTTATTAATATTTTTATTTGCAAAACATATGTATGGGTAATTCCTAAACATTAACCCTTACAAAGCTTTCTCTTACAAATTTTCTCCCCCTACTCCCCACCCCTCCCCTAGATGGCAGGATATCCACTACATGATAATTATGTTACAATACATAAGAAATCAAATATATGTATAGTTATTGCATCATTTTTTGTGCAGGAGAAAGAGTATCTACAAGAAAGAAAAATCCGATAAAGGAAATACAATGCAAGCAAACCTCAATAGAGAACATAAAAATGTCATGTTGTGGTTCACAATTCACATCCCTCTCTCTGGGTGTATATGGCTCTCTTCACCGAACAATTGGAACTGGTTTGAAGCATTTCATTGTTGAAGAGAGTCATGTCCATTAGAACTGATCCTCATATAGTATTGTTGTTGCCGTGAATAATTATCTCCTGGTTCTGCTCACTTCACTGAGCATCAGTTCATGCAAGTCTCTCCAGGCCTCTCTGAAATTGCCCTGCTGGTCGTTTCTTACAGAGCAATAATATTCCAGAACATTCATATACCATAATTTATTCAGCCACTCTCCAATTGATGGGCATCCATTCAGTTCCGAGTTTCTAGCCACTACAAAAAGGGCTGCCACAAACATTCTTGCACATGTGAGGCCCTTTCCTTCTTTTATGATTTCTTTAGAATATAAGCCCAATAGAAAGGCTGCTGGGTCAAAGGGTATGCACAGTTTGATAGCTTTTTGAGCATAGCTCCAAATTGCTCTCCAGAATGGTTGGATCCGTTCACAGCTCCACCAACAATGCATCAGTGTCCCAGTCTTCCTACATCCCCTCCAACATTGATCTTTATCTTCGCCTGTCATTTTAGCCAATCTGACAGGTGTGTAGTGGTACCTCAGAGTTGTCTAATTTGCATTTCTCTGATCAATAGTGATTTGGAGCACCTTTTCATATGATTATAAATAGTTTTAATTTCGTCATCTGAAAATTGTCTGTTCATATCCTTTGACCATTTATCAATTGGAGAATGGCTTGAATTCTTATAAATATGAGACAATGCTCTATATATTTTAGAAATGAGACCTTTATCAGAACCCTTAAATGTAAAGATGATTTCCCAATTTGATGCTTCCCTCCTAATCTTGTCTGCATTAGTCTTGTTTGAACAGAACCTTTTTAACTTAATATAATCAAAAGTATCTATCTGGTGTTCAATTAAGAGTTCCAGATTTTCTTTGGACGTAAATTTATTGCATCTCCACAAGTCTGAGAGGTAAACTATTCTATGTTCCTCTAATTTGGTTATAATATTACTCTTTATATCTAGATCATGAACCCATTTAGATCTTATCTTGGTGTGCGGTGTTAGGTGTGGGTCCAGCCTTAATTTCTTCCACAGTAGTTTTCAATTTGCCCAGCAGTTTTTGCCGAATAGTGAGTACTTATCCCAAAAGCTCGGGTCTTTGGGTTTATCAAACACTAAATTGTTAACATTATTACCTAGCTTGTCCTGATATCCTATCCTATGCCACTGATCAACTGCTCTATTTCTCAGCCAGTACCGAATGGTTTTGATGACTGCTGCTTTATAATATAGTTTTAGATCTGGTACAGCAAGGCCACCTTCATCTGTCTCTTTTTTTCATTAATTCTCTTGAAATTCTTGATCTTTTATTCTTCCAAATGAACTTTGCTACTATTTTTTCTAGATCTGTAAAATAATTTCTTGGGAGTTTGATTGGTATGGCTCTAAATAAGTAAATTAGTTTGGGTAGTATTGTCATTTTTATTATATTCGCTCGGCCTACCCATAAGCACTTAATGTTTTTCCAATTGACTAGGTCTGATTTTATTTGTGTGGAAAGTGTTTTGTAGTTTAGTTTGTATAGTTTCTGACATTTTCTTGGCAGATGGATTCCCAAATATTTTAGGCTATCATCCGTTATTCTGAATGGAATTTCTTTTTCTATCTCTTGCTGCTGAACTTTGTTGGTAATATAAGAATGCTGATGATTTATGTGGATTTATTTTGAATCCTGCAACCTTACAAAAGTTGTGAATTGTTTCTAGTAGTTTTTTAGTTGAGTCTCTAGGCTTCTCTAAGTATACCATC
>JAJPUD010027048.1:0-15908 GCA_023553655.1 Myrmecobius fasciatus
GATTTCACATAGAAACTTGTCTGTTGCTAGAGGGAAGTGGGAGGGAAAGGAGGAAAAGTAAGGGACAAACTAATAGAAGGGAAAATAGAAGAATCAGGGGAAAGGAGTAAAAGCAGGGGGAGGGGATCTAAAGGGTGGTGGATTGTTTGGGAGAGGGGGTCATCAAAAGCAAAGTACTGAGGAGGGGGAAGGGAGAAAGGGGAAAGGAAAGGGGAAAACGTAACTTGGGTAAATAAGATGGTAGGAAATAAAGAATTAGTTATTCTAACTGTGAATGTGAATGGGATGAACTCTCCCATAAAGCAGAAGTGGATATCAGACTGGATTGAAAAACAGAATCCCACAATATGTTGTCTACAAGAAACACATCTAAAACATAGTGACATATATAGGATGAAGGTAAAAGGCTAGAGCAGAATCTATTATGCTTCAGGTGAACAAAAAAAGCAGGGGTAGCAAGCCTTATCTCAGATCAAGTAAAAGCCAAGATAGATTTAATCAAAAGACATAAGGAAGGAAACTATATTTTATTAAAGGGTACCATAGATAATGTAGCAATATCAATACTAAATATATATGCACCAAGTGCAATAGCATCCAAATTCCTAGGGGAGAACTTGAGAGAGATGCAAGAAGAAATAGACAGCCAAACTATACTAGTAGGGGATCTCAGCCTTGCTCTCTCAGAACTAGATAAATCAAACCACAAAATAGACAAGAAAGAAACTAGGGAAATAAACCAATTGTTAGAAAAGCTAGGTATGATAGATCTATGGAGAAAGTTGAATGGAGACAGTAGGGAGTTTACTTTTTTCTCAGCAGTCCATGGAACCTATACAAAAATTGACCATGTGTTAGGGCATAAAAACCTCAAAATCAAATGCAGAAAGGCAGAAATAGTAAATGCATCTTTTTCAGATCATGATGCAATAAAAATCACATACAATATAAGGCCAGGAGAAAATAAACCAAAAGTTAATTGGAAATTAAATAATCTAATCCTAAAGAATGAATGGGTGAAAGAACAATCAATAATTTCATCCAGGAGAATGACAATAAGGAGACAACATACCAAAATTTGTGGGATACAGCCAAAGCAGATATAAGGGGCAATTTTATATCTCTAGATGCTTACTTGCATAAAATAGAGAAAGCAAAGATCAACGAATTGGGTTTATTATTAAAAAAAACTAGAAAAAGAACAAATTAAAAACCCTCCATTAAATACCAAATTGGAAATTCTAAAAATAAAAGGAGAAATTAATAAAATTGAAAATAATAAAACTATTGAATTAATAAATAAAACTAAGAGTTGGTTCTACGAAAAAACCAACAAAATAGATAAGCCCCTAGTTAATTTGATAAGAAAAAGGAAAGAGGAAAATCAAATTGTTAGTCTCAAGAATGATAAGGGAGAACTTTCCTCTAATGAAGAGGAAATTAGAGCAATAATTAGGAGTTACTTTGCCCAACTTTATGCCAGTAAGTTTGATAATCTAAATGAAATGGAGGAATATCTACAAAAATATAGATTGCCCAAGTTAAAAGAAGAGGACATAAATTATTTAAACAGCCCCATATTAGAAAAAGAAATAGAACAAGCTATTAACCAACTCCCTAAGAAAAAATCTCCAGGGCCAGATGGATTTACATGTGAATTCTACCAAACATTCAAAGAACAATTGATTCCAATACTACACAAACTATTTGAGAAAATAGGGACAGAAGGTATACTGCCAAATTCCTTCTATGAGACCGATATGGTGCTGATAGCTAAACCAGGTAGGGTGAAAACAGAGAAAGAAAACTATAGACCAATTTCCCTAATGAATATTGATGCAAAAATTTTAAATAAGATATGAGCAATGAGATTACAGAAAGTCATCCCCAGAATAGTACACTATGACCAAGTAGGATTTATACCAGGGATGCAGGGCTGGTTCAATATTAGGAAAACTATCAGCATAATTAATTATAGTAATAACCAAACTAACAAAAACCATATGATTATCTCAATAGATGCAGAAAAAGCATTTGATAAAATCCAACACCCTTTCCTATTAAAAACCCTAGAGAGTATAGGAATAAATGGGCTTTTCCTTAAAATGATCAGTAGCATCTATTTAAAACCATCAGCAAGCATCATATGTAATGGAGACAAACTAAAACCATTCCCAATAAGATCAGGAGTGAAACAAGGCTGCCCACTGTCACCATTGCTATTTAATATTGTATTAGAAATGTTAGCTTTAGCAATAAGAGAAGAAAAAGAGATAAAAGGAATCAGAGTAGGTAATGAAGAAACCAAATTATCACTCTTTGCAGATGACGTGATGGTATACTTAAAGAACCCTAGAGACTCAACTAAAAAACTACTAGAAACAATTCACAACTTTAGCAAAGTGGCAGGATTCAAAATTAATCCACATAAATCATCAGTATTTTTATATATTACCAACAAAGTTCAGCAGCAAGAGATACAAAAAGAAATTCCATCCCAAATAACAGATGATAGGATAAAATATTTGAGAATCTATCTGCCAAGGAAAAGTCAGGAACTATACGAACTAAACTACAAAACACTTTCCACACAAATAAAATCAGACCTAATCAATTGGAAAAACATTAAGTGCTCATGGGTAGGCAAAGCAAACATAATAAAAATGACAATACTACCCAAACTAATCTACTTATTTAGTGCCATACCAATTAAACTCCCAAGAGATTATTTTACAGATCTAGAAAAAAATAGTAGCAAAGTTCATTTGGAAGAACAAAAGGTCAAGGATTTCAAGGGGATTAATGAAAAAAAAAGCAGATGAAGGTGGCCTTGCTGTACCAGATCTAAAACTATATTATAAAGAAGCAGTCGTCAAAACAATTTGGTACTGGCTAAGAAATAGAGCAGGTTATCAGGACAATCT
Source organism: Myrmecobius fasciatus (assembly GCA_023553655.1). NCBI lineage: Eukaryota > Metazoa > Chordata > Mammalia > Dasyuromorphia > Myrmecobiidae > Myrmecobius > Myrmecobius fasciatus. The sequence goes on from JAJPUD010027048.1 coordinate 2,925, forward strand.
AGGCAATAACCTTAACAATTTAGTGTTTGATAAACCCAAAGACCCCAGCTTTTGGGAGAAGTACTCACTATTCGGCAAAAACTGCTGGGAAAATTGGAAACTAGTGTGGAAGAAATTAGGGCTTGACCCATACCTAACACCACATACCAAGATAAGATCTAAATGGGTTCATGATCTAGATATAAAGAGGGACTTTGTAAGCAAGTTAGAGGAACGTAATATAGTTTACCTCTCAGACCTGTGGAGATGGAATAAATTTATGTCCAAAGAAGATCTGGAACTCCTAATTTAACACCAGATGGATAATTTTGATTATATTAAGTTAAAAAGTTTCTGTACAAATAAAACTAATGCAGACAAGATTAGGAGGGAAGCATCAAATTGGGAAATCATCTTTACATTTAATGGTTCTGATAAAGGCCTCATTTCTAAAATTTATAGAGAATTGTCTCGTATATATAAGAATTCAAGCCACTCTTCAATAGATAAGTGGTCAAGGGATATGAACAGACAATTTTCAGATGATGAAATTAAAACCATCTCTAGTCATATGAAAAGTTGCTCCAAATCACTATTGATCAGAGAAATGCAAATTAGGACAACTCTGAGGTACCACTACACACCTGTCAGATTGGCTAAAATGACAGGAAAAGATAACAATGAATGTTGGAGGGGACGTGGGAAAACTGGGACACTAATACATTGTTGGTGGAACTGTGAACAGATCCAACCATTCTGGAATGGCTCAAAAAGTTATCAAACTGTGCATACCCTTTGACCCAGCAGTGTTTCTACTGGGCCTATATCCCAAAGAGATTTTAAAGGAGGGAAAGGGACCCACATGTGCAAAAATGTTTGTGGCAGCCCTTTTTGTAGTGGCAAGAAACTGGAAATTGAAAAGATGCCCATCAATTGGAGAGTGGCTGAATAAATTATGGTATATGAATGTTATGGAATATTATTGCTCTGTAAGAAACAACCAGCAGGACAATTTCAGAGAGGCCTGGAGAGACTTGCATGAACTGATGCTGAGTGAAACGAGCAGAACCAGGAGATCATTATACACAGCAACAACAATACTATATGACGATCAATTCTGAGGTCCATGGCTCTCTGCAAGAAAGAAATGTCTCAAACCAGTTCCAATTGTTCACTGAAGAAAACCATATACACCCAGAGAGAGGGATATGAAATATGGACCACAACGTAACATTTTCATGATCTCTATTGATGTTTGCTTGCATTGCGTTGCCTTTCTCTGGTTTTCTTTTTTTTCTTGTAGATAGGATTTTTCTTACACAACTTGTCAACTATTGTTACATTATTAACATGACTTCCTGCCATCTAGGGGAGGGGAGGGGTCTGGGGGTAAAAGTTGTAATGGAGAGCTTTGTAAAGATCAATGCTGGGAAACTACCCATACATATGTTATACAAATAAAAAGCTTTAATAAAAAAAAATTTCAAAAGAGAGCTAGAAGAAAAATGGGGAAATGAATTGAGATCAGTGCAAGAAGGAAATAATGCCCTGCAACAGAGATGTGAAAAACTGGAAAACAAGATTGGTGAAATGGAAAAAATGACCAATTCACTTGAAAATAAAAATGGTGAATTGGAAAAAGATAACAATTCAATGAAAAACAAAATTGTTGAATTGGAAAAAGACAATTCACTGAAAAATAAAATTGACAAAATGGAAAAAGAATGCAATGAACCAAAAAATTCAATTGACCAGTTACAAAAGGAGCTAAAAAGGTAACTGAAGGAAATGATACTTTAAAAATTAAAATTGAACAAATAGAAGTGAATGACTCAATAGTACTTCAAGAATCAGTCAAACAAAAACAAAAAAATGAAAAAATAGAAGAAAATAATAAATACCTCCTAGGAAAAACAACTGACTTGGAAAACAGATCTAGGAGAGACAGTTTAAAGATTATTGGACTCCCTGAAAGCCACGATGAAAAAAAGAACCTAGATGCTATCTTCCAGGAAATCATGAAAGAAAATTGCCCTGATGCTTTAAAATCAGAAGGCAAAATTGCCATTGAAAGAATTCACTGATCACCTCCTGAAAGAGACCCCAAAATCAAAACCCCAAGCAATATCGTGGCCAAATTTCAGGACTATCGCACCAAGAAGATATTGCAAGCAGCTAGAAAGAAACAATTCAAATAGTGAGGAACTGTAATTAGAATCACACAAGATCTGTCAGCTTCCACATTAAAGGATCGAAGGGCCTGGAATCAGGTATTCCAAAAGGCAAAAGAACTTGGATTACAGCCAAGAATAAGTTATCCAGCTAGAATGAGCATTATCTTCCAGGGAAGAAGATGGTCATTCAATGATACAGGAGAATTTCACCTATGTCTAATGAAAAGACCAGATCTGAACAAAAAAATTTGACCTCCAAACACAGAACTCAAGAGAAGCATCAAAAGGTAGAAAGGAAAGAACTCTTGACAACTGTATTTCTACTATGGGTATCCTTAAAGAATGGGGATATAATTTGATTTTTCTTTGATAATAATGGAAAAGAAATTAGAGGTGGAAGGGATATCATACTAAAATCCAAACTTCTGCCAGAAGCCATTATTAATCTCCTTTAATTCCCTTCTATTGATTATTTACAATATATCATGTAAGTGACCAGTTCATACATAGTTATTTATATGTTGTTTCCTCCATTAGAATGCAAATTCATTGAGTGCAGGCATTGTCTTTTGTCTTTATTTGTCTATCTAATGCTTTAGTACTTTGCCTGTCACATATTAGGAACTTAATAAATGCTTATTGACTGGTTGAGTGGCTGATTAAATGACTTACCAAAAATGACTCAGATAGCAAGTATCAGAACTCAATCCCAGTTCTGCAAATTACTACCTGTGCAGCTCAGGACAAGTCATTTAATATCCACCTCATCTATAACTACTTCATCTACCTGCCTCTTCTCTAAAATGATTACACTAGATCAGGTGGGTTTAGACATACAAGGGCCTTTCTAACTTTCTTTCTTCCTCTAGCTCTGCATCTTTGATCCTTTCATCAAGAACACAATCAAGACAACCTAACTTCATTTCCTTTCTTGGCAGGATTATTTATATCATAATAATGTTTTGGATAAAGTTTACCTGGGCTTCAGAAAATATTCAATAAAGTCTGCTGTGCTAATCTTGTGGAAAAGATAAAAAGATATGCTGTACTTTCCAATAATTAGCTTAATTCAAGGCAGTTGAGTTGTCAGGAACAAGCAATAATCATTGTCTTTATGTCAATTTGGACGGAGGTATCTGTCTCACAGATCTGTGCTTGGTTCTCTTCTATTTAACATTTTTATCAAAGACATATATAACAATTTGATTTCTTCTTAGGCTATATTAAAAGAGGTATATGTCCAAGTAAAAGGAGATAGTGCTTCTGTGCTTTTCCAACATCAGTCTATATCAGACAAATTCTGTTCAGTACTTGATGCTGTATCTTAGCAGTGATATTGATAAACTGAAGAGCATTCAACAACATGAATAGTGATAGAACTGAAGATCATACTATGTAAAGATCAGTTGAAATAACTAATGAAAAAGAACTTATAAAAGTCTTCATAGTTGTTGTCATATATCTAATGAGTTGTCATGTGGGAAAGAGACTAGACTTGTTTTGCTTATCACCAGTGGAGAGCACCAGGAAGTAGAAGTCTAAAAGAGGAAGATTTAGGTTTTATATGAGGGAAAATTGCCTAATAATTATTCTTAATAATAGAAGAAAGTAGAATGGGCTGTCTCTTCAGTAGAGGCTCCTTTTATATAGGTCTTCAAGTAAAAGCTGAATGACCACTTCTTAAGGATATTGTAATAATAATAATAATGATAATAACTAGCACATACTGACTGTTTTCAAGATTTATAAGATGCTTTACAAATATAGTTTCATTTGAACCTTATAGAAACCCTATTAAGTAGATCCTATTATTACTCCCTCTTTTATACGATGGTGAATATGAGTCTATTTTTTAGCTTTTTACTTTCAAAATACATGCAAAGATAGTTTTCAGCATTCACCATTGTAAACTCTGTGTTCCAGTTTTTTTCTCCTCTTTTTTCATTCACTGTTATGCCCTTATTGCTTATTATTCACTTTACTTATAATTAGCATTGATTTATCTATGTTCACATTGATTTCCTCCCAAAGAAATGTAAATTCCTTATGCCAGAATAGGCTCATTTCAATCTTTGTACCCAGAATGATAGGCATGCAGCAAATATTTTTTTAAGTATGTTGATTGTTAGGGAAGGAAAAAAGCAGTATCACAGATAAAGAATGAGAGATAGGAGAGAAGGATAATGAGAGAAGAAATAGACATATAGGAAATATACTAAAAGAAGTGTCTGCTGGAAAACACCTGTGCCAGTAAATAAAAAATAGCAGAAGGGACGCCTGCAGGGTATTTCAGTGCTTAGCATTGACTGACATTTGATTTGAGCATAGCAGCCTCTTTGATTGGCTGCAATTTCAGAACCATTATTGGCGCTACCTTCAAAAGCCTTTAGTTGAATTTGACCTCAAATTCTCTTGGTGTAATCCTGTTCTTGATTTAACTCCACTGGTGGAATGAGGTGAGAGACAATGCTGCCTAATAGGCACCCCATTTCTTTTTTTTCAATACATGCATACATATTTATACAATTATCTTGCTACACAAGAAAAATCATATCAAAAAGGAAAAAATGAGAAAGAAAATAAAATTCAAGCAAACAACAACAAAAGAAGTGAAAATGCTATATTGTGATCCATACTCAGTTCCCACAGTCCTCTCTCTCTGGATGTAGATGTCTCTCATCTCATCATAAGATCATTGGAACTGGCCTGAATTGTCTCACTGTTGAGAAGAACCACGTCCATCAGAATCAATCATCATATAGTCTTGTTATTGCCATGTATAATTATCTCTTAGTTCTGCTCATTTCACTCAGCATCAGTTCATGCAAGTCTCTCCAGGCCTCTCTGAAATCATCCTGGTCATTTCTTACAGAACAATAATATTCCATAACATTCATATACCATAACTTATTCAGCCATTCTCCAACTCAGTTTCCAGTTTCTTGTAGGGGTCCCATTTCTTTGCCTACTTCATTTTTCTTTTTGCTTTAAGTGAAAGAGACTAATCTGGAGGCCACAGTCTCATGAGTCTCAAAGACCAGAAGAGTGAGTCATCTGCACATTTGGGCATCTGAGTGAGTGCCTAGTCATCCAGGATGATTTGTCTCTGGAAAATCTAAGAGTTGAGGAGCTAAGCCCATGCCAAGATTTGCAACCAACTTAGCATCAATGTTCCCAAAAGCAAGCACCCAGCCCAGCCATTGTTGAAATGTGGATTAATTCTGAAGCAATAACATATTTGGACATAAACTTGGTGGGACCAATGCTATGTACAAATGGTGTTAAGTCTGAGACTTAACTAAGACAACTTTCCTCAAAAACTGAAGTGGTATCAGGAGGAGCATGGCCCTGAAATACTGGGAGTGGGAAATATCTGTACTTTTGTTATTCTATATCCTCAAAATAAATATCCCTTTGCAAAAAGCTGACTGATGTCAAGTAATTAAATAGAACTGGGGGCTTGCCATTAGCATTTAATACTAGGAGGAACATACCTGGAATGGAAGGTGATCAAACTGGTGGCTTTAAAGAAGACACAATCCAATTGCTAAAGATTATCTCTAGAACCCTGAGGGAAGACATGTGGGATCCAGGTTCTGAAGACGCAAAAGGAAAACAGTCTCTATTCTTGAATTTAAGTACTACAGAGAGTGGGAAGAGGGGTATATATATGTTTTCAGGTAACTAAATATAAGATAATTTGAGGAGGTAAAGAGGATTAACAACTGCAGGAATACAAAAAGGTATCACAGAGAAAGTGTTCCTGACCTAAGTGTGAAAAAAGAAAAGGATTTTGAGAGGGATAATTGGGGAAGGAATGTGTTCAAAGTGTAGATGACATCTTATGAGAGTACATGGGGGTGAAAAACAAAATGCTGAGTTCAGGAGAACGCAGATAATCCTGTTGTCTGGAATCTAGATTGCACAAAAGGAATTAACGAATGAATGAATTCTATCATACTGGATATAGCCCCATGTATAAACTGGGCCCTTTCAGAGTGGCCATAGAGTCAAAGAATGTCTGTTGGAAGTGACCTTAGAGGTAACTTAATCCAGCTTTAATTGTTGTTCAGTCATTTCAATCATGTCTCAGTCTTCATGGTCCCATTTCAGGTTTTCTTGGTAAAGATACTGAAGTGATTAGCCATTTCTTCTTCAGCCCATTTTATAGGTGAGGAACTGAAGCAATGAGAATTTAATGATTTGTTTCTGATCGCACAGCTAGTAACTGTCTAAGACCACATTTAAACTCAGAAAAATGAGTCTTCCTGACTCCATACACAGTGATCGATCCACTACCCCACTTAGCTGCCCAGTTCAACTTTCCTTGTCTTGAATTCTTTCTACAATTTTGCTAACAAGCAATCTTGTTGCCTCCACTTGACAACTTCAAGTAAAGCATAGAGGGGCGACCAAAGAAGAACTAGAGTTCATCATTAATCACAAAATAGATAAGTTTGACTATATCAAGTTAAAAAGTTTTTGTACAAACAAAATGAATGCAGACAAGATTAGAAGGGTAGCAGTAAACTGGGAAAATATTTTTACATCCAAAGGTTCTGATAAAGGCCTCATTTCTAAAATATATCGAGAATTGACTCAAATATATAAGAATTCAAGCCATTCTCCAATTGATAAATGGTCAAAAGCTATGAACAGATAATTTTCAGACGAAGAAATTGAAACTATTTCCAGTCACATGAAAAGGTGCTCCAAGTCACTATTGATCAGAGAAATGCAAATTAAGACAACTCTGAGATACCACTACACACCTGTCAGATTGGCTAAAATGACAGGAAATGATAATGATAACTGTTGGAGGGCATGTGGGAAAACTGGGACACTGATACATTGTTGGTGGAACTGTGAACGGATCCAACCATTCTGGAGAGCAATTTGGAGCTATGCTCAAAAAGTTATCAAACTGTGCATACCCTTTGACCCAGCAGTGTTTCTACTGGGCCTATATCCCAAAGAGATTTTAAAGGAGGGAAAGGGACCCACATGTGCAAAAATGTTTGTGGCAGCCCTTTTTGTAGTGGCAAGAAACTGCAAATTGAAAAGATGCCTATCAATTGGAGAATGGCTGAATAAATTATGGTATATGAATGTTATGGAATATTATTGTTCTGTAAGAAATGACCAACAGGAGGATTTCAGAGAGGACTGGAGAGACTTGCATGAACTAATGCTGAGTGAAATCAGCAGAACCAGGAGAACATTATACACAGCAACAAGACTATACGATGATCAATTTTGATGGACATGGTTCTCTTCAACAATGATGTGATTCAAACCAGTTGTGCTGCGATGAAGATAGTCATATACATCCAGAGAGAGGCCTGTGGGAACTGGGTGTGAACTACAACACAGCATTTTAATGCTTTCTGTGAATGTTTCCATGCATTTTGTTTTCCTTCTTAGGTTGTTTTTTTCTTCTTCTCTTTCTAGATCTGGTGTTTCTTGTGCAGTAAGATAACTGTATAGATATGTATACATGTATTGTATTTGTCATATAATTTATCCTATTTAGCATGTATTAGATTACCTGTCATCTAGGGGTAGGGGGTGGGGGGAAGGAGGGGAAAAGCTTGGGGAAAAAAAAGTTTTTGCAAAGGTCAATGTTGAAAAATCACTCATATGCTTTGTAAATAAAAAGCTTTATATATATATAAGCACAGAGGGGTACAGAATAAGCATTTATTAAGCACCTACTATGTTCCAGACATTGTGCTAAGCATTTTATAAATATCATTTTGTTTGATTTTTATATCCCTGTAACTTAATTGCTATTATTATCCTGATTTGACAGATGAAGACTCTGAGACAGTGAAATGATCATGATCATGCAATAAGTAGAGAGAACCAGCACTCTTCTACTACATTCCACTACACCACAAAACTTTCTTTACCCTCTGAGGATGCCCTTTTTACTTCATGTCACCTTTGATAATTACAAGACGTCTCCTTAAATCAAGCCTAAATCTGCTTCTTTTTAACTTCCACCCATTGCTACTCATTCTTCCCTCTGGAGCCAAGCCAACTGTGTCTAGTTCCTCCTCCATGCAACACCCTATCAAATACTTAAAGGCATATCTCTGTGAATATTTGTATTTCCATACTTAAACAATCTTGGTTCTTTCAACTGTTCTTTAAGTGGTATAATCCACGTGTTCATGGGAACATGTCACAGCTCCATAATAAACTCTAGGCAAGCTTGTGGAATTTATAGAATATGGCTGAGATTGTGAACTCATAGGAAACCTTAATCCATATGAATCTATGAACATCAGGCATGTGTATCAATAGAAATATGAAACTAGAAAATGTCTGTGCAGGTATGAAACCAAATATGCATGCTCTAGGGATATATGTATGGACAAAAAAGAGTTGAATGAAAGTATGTGCATATAGGGAACCATATGTAGATAAAATATGAATGCAGATACAATCGGTGTGTATAGGGAATGTGTATGGAGAGGAGGACCGTGAGGATAAAATGTGCATGGATAGAATACACACATAGAACAGGTATGAGACTTGAATACTTGTAGGTAAAAAGTGTCTAGAGATAGAGGACATCTGTAGATAGCGTGGGGGTTTAGAGAAGACGTGCAGGGGAATATTCTGGATACTTGTAGTCAATAGACTTCACTTCAAAATTTAACCACCGATTTAGGACCAAATGATTCTTGAGACAGTCTCTGCTATGACTCCTTGTCCTCTAAATGTCCATGCCCTCTTCCATTTGTTCCTTGTTAAGCTCTGTTTTGCTTCTGTGCCTTCACTTCCACATCTCTGATTTTTCTCTTATTGTTGTTCCCAGCCTGCCCCTGTGTATTACAAAATTGTAAGTGGGGGGACTTACAAACCATGTGTCCCTAAGATAGTTACCAATGTCTAACTTTTCTCATCTTTAAATAGAAGTTTGGCTACATACATATAAAGTCATTTGCATCTCTAATTCTATGGATCCTAGACTTATAAAAGGCACAGAAAGGGACGTTTTCATTCAGCTAACTCTACAACAAGAGGGATTATTTTTTTACTCATATTTCAAATATATTCTTGTTCTCTCTCTTTCTCTCCACTTTTCCTCCTCATTCTCTCTTTCCCACCAGATGCACACAAACATACAACAATTCACACATATGTACAATCCTCCCTCAAGACAGAAACACTTAAATGTGAAGAGAATCACGCAAATTTCTGTGGGCATACTCCTCCATCCATCCTCGCAACCTGCCTCTAATTCCTTTCCTAAGGGTACAAGACTCTGGAGTCCAATTTCATCTTTGGCTCTCAGACAGGAACTTGGTGACCTCATTGAGATGTCATATTCTCCTGGGGCAGCCAATGCCAATTCCCTCAAACTCAGCATGGACAAGCTTTCTTGCCTTTCTCCATAAGCAAATTGCCTTCTCAGTGGCCCCACCCCCAGGCACATCATCCAAGAGAAGACTAATTCTGAAGAATTCTGATTACTTTCTACTCAGTGATCTCCAAGCCTCACTCCTCAGAGATACAGGGCTGATTCAATACTGCCTTTTGCCCCTCTGGGTTCTGGTCCTTTCTTTTATACCAGACAACTGCCCAAGGCTAGCTTAGCAGGGTAAGAAGTGAGAGGATCTCTCTACAATTCTAAGAGTCTGATCTCTGTCCTTCCCTTCCCTTCTGGTCTTTTTGACTCCTGCATTTGAGATACTGAAGTAGGGTGAAGTAGGTCTATGGTCTGGAAAACCAGGATTTTCATCACCACTTTGCCACTAAAATATTCTGTAACTTCAGACATTCCTGGGCCTCAGCTTCCTCACTTGAATGAAGTGGCAGGACTACATGATGGCTAAGATCCCTCTTGGGTGTAAATGCTTCCTTTCCCTACATCTGTCTTTTTTTAGCTCCTTTTCTTCCCTGACATCCACAGTGATAATGATGAAATGCCAAGTAAATCTTACGGGAGACTTCTATTTTCTCCAGTGGTCACTTAGGTTGATCTTGACCTGTCTCAGTTCTTCATTTGAAAAATGACAATGTTTGTACTACCTACCTCACAGAATTGTTGTGAGAACACAATGAGAGAATGCATGTAAAGTGTTTTGTATATCTTAAATGGTGATCAAATAGTGTTAGTAGTAATAGCAATATTGGTAGCAGAAACAGATAAAATGTGGGAATAAAATGTGTACATGGATACAATGTGTGTGTGCACTTAAGAATACAAAGAGAATTCAAGGAATTGGGACATTTGTGTGCAGAAAAGTCAGGAGGCAGATAGCTTCCTTAAATGTTATATATTCTCCTTCACCTTTTTATTCTCTTGTTTTGTTCCTTAGGGGTGATTCACAACATCAGATTCAGCCAAGAAGGTAAGAGGGCCAGAAACCACTTGAATGAGGACTCTCCCATGTAACGTATCTGCAAGTCAGTCAATTGTAGGTCCATGAAACCATGACAGAGTGCTGGCCAATCCCAGCCATGGGGACTATGAGAATGTTGGTTTCTCTCCCTCTGCCCCATCCTATTATTTATTTTCTCTCCAAGCTTTCTTGAACCCTGATCAAATCCCCTTCTTCCGGGGGGGGGGGAAGCCACCAATCTAGGACCAAACTATCTGGAGACAGTCTCTGTCATTACTCCTGGTTCTCTAAATGTCCATGCTCTCTTTCATTTGATCCTTGTTAAGCTCAGTGCTCTGCTTCTGTGACTTCACTTCCATACTTCTGATTTTTCTCCTATTATTCTGTTTCCAGCCTTCCCCTGTTTATTTCCAGAATCCTTTCTTGACAAAAGATGTAGATTATGGGTCATAGGGTTGAGGACATATAGGTTAACCGTTCCCCCATTTTACAGAGGAAAAAGGAATGGGACTTGTCCAGGGCCATCCAGATTGGTGGCAGAGCCAAAACTTGAACTGGAATCAGATCTCCTGACTTCCATGACAGTTCCCTTTCCAACTACCTCAACCTCTTTTATCATCATATGACAAATCAGATACATATATGGAGAGATGGACATATAGATATATACTATATATTTTCTTTTCCCCTTCCATGCCTTTCTCCATCAGTATCTTTCTTTACCTTCTTTCCACCTCTCCTTCTTTCTCTTCTCCTTTTCTCTCTTTTCTTCATCTTTCCCCTTTTTCCTCTTTCCTATATCCTTCTCTTCCAAATTTCTCTCTCTTCCCTCTCTTTTCCCAACCCTCTCATTTTTCTCTCTTCTTTTATCTCCCTTTTTCTCTCTTATCCTATTCTATGCCTTCCCTTTCTTTTCCTTTTTAATCTATTTTCCTCCTTCTCTGATCTCTTCTAATGTTTTAATTTGTGAAAAAGGAGTGCTTGATTAGACGGACTCCCTACTCTTTTCCAGCTCTAACACTATGATCCTATCAACTCTAGCTCAGATACTTTCTTAATAACTTTGTGAAGTTTAGGAAGTCACTTGAATCCTCAGTTTCTTCATTTGTCAAAGAGAAATTCTAGTAATTACAATATCTATCTCACAGTGTGATTATAAGATACTTTGCTGAACCACTGTTGAAAAGTGAATTCATTTATCTCTTCCTGTTTCTCCCTTTCCTTCTCATTTTTCCCTTCTTTTCTTCCTCATCTCCTTTTCTCCCTTCCTTTGTTTTTTGCTGTCTGATTCACTTTCTCTCTCCTCCTCCTTTTCTCTCTATTTCTGTCTCCCTTTATCTTTCTGTCTGTTTTCCATTTCCTTCTTTTCTCTCTCCTTTCCTTCCTCTCCATGTCTTCCTTTCTCTTTCTCACATTCATCTACTTTTTCCTTAGTCTTCTACTTCTACTTTTTCCATTCCCTTTCTCCTTTTATGTCTTCCCTTTCCCCTTTCCTCTCTTTTCTATCCTTTTTCTTTATTCCTTTCTCACCTATCCCAATTTCTTCTCATACTTTCTACCCCCTCTCCTTTCCTTCCTTCTTTCACATGCTCTTTTCACTTCTCTTCCCCTTCACCTTTCCCCTCTCTTTCCCACTTTATTTTCTTTTCCTCTTTCTCCCCCTCTCCATTTCTTGTCACTTTCTACTTTTTATCTATATCCGCCAAATAGGAGATGATGTTTCCACCTAATTTGTCTTCCCTCAAATAGCATCATCCTATGATATGAGGCTTCACTAAAAAATTGAGAAATCAATCTGTGAATATATGGCATCTATACCTGCACATACTGGTTAGTGTTGAGATTTAATGTCTGGTACAGCTAGATCATTAGTTCTCTGATACTATCCCCATAAGTCATGTTGGGAATTTCCTTTCCATAACAACTTTATAGCATTGAGTAAAATCCCTCTAAATTGGATCATAGTTGTAATATACTTACATGAGGCCCTCTTGGAGATGAAGTTCTATGGTATGTGTGGAGAAGATATGGGTATATGTAAAGTACTTTGTAAACCTTAAAATACTGTCAGTTATCCTTATTATTATGGGCTCAAATGTGGTTCAGGGTAGATTTCAAAGAATCACAAGATCTTTGACTTTGTTTAAAGTCAGAGGGAATCTCAGAGTTCATCTAACACCTAACTAGAGCAATAATCTCCTCTACAATATCCCTGACAAGTAAGAGTTGGTCATTCAGTCTCTGACCAAAAAGTTCCAGTTGCAGGGAGTTTATTATCTCCTAAAGTACTCATTTTCATTGTTTCATTATATTGTTTAACAACATAATTTCTTTCCAAAATAAAACTTCCATTTTCTGGATTCTGAAAAGAATAGTTAAATAAGATTTCTAAGCCACTGTTAATGATCTTTGAAAAAAATATAGGACTTTAGGACTAGAGAGGAGTGTTAACATTGTCTGGATTTTCTTTTTTT
>JAJPUD010027049.1:715-14535 GCA_023553655.1 Myrmecobius fasciatus
TTCAATGTGGAGGCTGACAGATCATGTGTGATTCTAATTATTGATCCGTGATATTTGAATTGTTTCTTTCTAGCTGCTAGCAGAATCTTTTTTCCTTGGTGCGATAGTCCTGAAATTTAGCCACGCTATTCCTTGGGGTTTTAATTTTGGGGTCTCTTTCAGGAGGTGATTGGTGAATTCTTTCAATGGTGATTTTGCCCTTTGATTCTACAATCTCAGGGCAGTTTTCTTTCAGGATTTCCTGGAAGAAAGTGTTTAGATTTTTTTTTTCATCATGTCTTTCAGGAAGTCCAATAATCCTTAGATTGTCTCTCCTAAATCTCTTTTCCAAGTCAGTTGTTTTTCCTAGGAGATATTTCATATTTTCTTCTAATTTTGGTTTTTTTGTTTTTGTTTCACTGATTCTTGAAGTCTCATTGAGTCATTCACTTGCATTTGTTCAATTCTTATTTTTAAAGTGTTGTTTTCTTCAGTTACCTTTGTAAGGTCGTTTTGTAATTGGCCAATTGCATTTTTTTTGTTCATAGCACTCTTTTTCCATTTCACTAATTTTATTTTTCAATACATTGGTATCTTTTTCATATCTCTTTTGCAGGGCATTATATCCTTCTTGCAAGATATTGTATCCTTCTTGCACCAATTTCAATTTGTTTTCCTATTTATCCTCCAGCTCTCTTTTGAGGTTCTTTATGCAATCTCCCAGAAAGGCCTTTTGAAAAGGGGACCAGTGATGGTCCTTAATAACTTCCTTTGGAGTTTTGTCTAAAGGAACCTCAGGATCTGGGGTCATCACTTCTTTCTCTTGATAAAAGCTGTCTATGGTGAGAGCTCTCTTTTGCTTCTTCATTTTTTTAGACAGCATGGATGTCTCTTTAATGCTTGGAAAAATGGCGGCTGAAGATCTTTGCCCTGGGGCACTTCCGCGAATCAACTTGAGGTGCTGGGCCGGTGGGGGCTAGGACTAAGTCCGAATTATTCCTTAAACAAGGCAAGTCTGCCAGAACACCTGCTCCCAATCACGGCAGAGTGTCTGGAGTGCCTCAGATAAACTCCAGACATTTGGAGTTTGGGGTTTGGAGTTTATGCCATGATGAGCTGATTCCCACCCTCACTTCCGGCCTGCACCGAGTCCACTGTTTATCCCTCTGTCTGAGTTAAACAAACCTGATGTGAAGTTTTTCAGAGATATCCTAAAGCAGTGTCGAAATATTTCTGGATTTGTTGACTTGAAGATAAGTTCAGAGGCTTATTTTATTGTTGCTTTGAGAGAAGATTCGGAGGAGGACGCAGAGAGTCACGTTTTCACTATGCCATCTTGGCTCCGCCCCCATGCATGAGGCTTATTGAGCAATATTATAGTAATATGAATGAAATAATTATTACTGCAACAATAGCTTACATTTTCTCAGTTGCAGTCCTATCATATATTTTTGGTGTGGTGAAATAGATGATAATGGATACATAGTGTACTAAGAAAAACTGATATAAAGCTAAGGAAACACAGGACTTATTTCCCAAAATCATCTAATGAAACAAAAACTAGTACTCCTTCATTAAAAAGGAAGAAAGACACCAGCCCTGAAGTCATAAGGACCTGAGTTTAAATCTGGTCTCAGACACTTAACATGCTCTAGCTATGTGACCCTGGGTAAGTCAGTTAACCCCAGTTTCCTCAGGGGAAAAAAAAGGAAGAAAGGAATTAATAGATGTTCTTAAAAGACACAAATTATTTTTTTTAAGTTTGGAAAAGTTAATTTCACAAATTAATAAACACCAAATGCAAATAATTGCCACTTTATTTGTGAGATGTAAGTGAACTTACTTCATCTCTAGCCAGATCCTATGAAATGATTAACATTTTTTTTTCCTTTTTGCATATAGGATTTTTCCACAATTACATGTAAAGATAGTTTTCACCATTCATTTTCTATAAGATTTTGAGTTTCAATTTTTTTCTCTCTTTCCCATCCCTCTTCCTCAGGTGGGCAAGCAATCTAAAATAGGTTATACATGTACAATCATGTAAATATATTTCCACATTATTCACATAATGAAAGAAGAAACAAAACAAAAGGGTAAAGGTAAAAATAACAAAAAAATGAAAATAATATGGTTCCACCTGCATTCAGCATGTTCATTTAAGTGTTCTTAGGTTGTGTTTTTTTTTTTTTTTGAAATCTGCTCATCATTTCTTGTACAATAATAGTATTCCATTACCTTCATAAAGCACAACTTGTTCAGCCATTTCCCAATTGTTGGTCATTTCCTCAATTTCCAATTCTTTGTCAGTACAAAAAAATCTGGTATACATAATTTTTGTACATATGGGTCTTTCCCCTTGTTTTATAATCTCTGAGATATAGACATAATGGTGGTGTTGCTGGATGAAAGGATATGCAGTTTGATTGCCCTTTGGGCATAGTTTCAGATTCCTCTGCAGAATGGTTTGGACCAGTTCATCACTCAACCCACAATGCAGGTGTGTTCCAATTTCTTCATATCTCCAACATTTATCATTTTCCCTTTCTGTCATATTAGCCAATCTGATAGGTATGATTCAGAGTTGGTTTAATTCACATTTCTCTAATCAATTTACAGGAAATGACTAACATTTAAGAATAGAATCAAAAAGGTGTTCTATAGATATTATCTATATGAATTTGGCTAAATATGAAATATGGCAGTAAAAAAGTAAAAAAATGACTACAATATTCAGACTTATTTATAGAAATGAAGTTATTGTCATTCAAAATTGTAAAAATTTTAATTGGACTAATACAGATTATGCACAAAAATGGTGGAAAATGTATGTCATTGCAGGTTTCAAAAATTAAGTATCTGCTAGATAACAACAGGTAGAGCAACAAAAAATCAATCTCTTGGCTAGAATTTTAGATAAAAAATGTATTCTCCTTAGGAAACTAATGAATGGTAAATCTTCATACTACTAATGAAAACTACGCAAATAATTTTTAAAAATCAGCAAAAAAAAAACCCCATCTACAGAAACAGAATATGAATTCAAATGCTGCCAACAACAATAAGCACATGATTTTGATCCACTGAACAATTAAGAAAAAGGTTTTTCATATGGGTGACCCTACCAAACACTTACAATGTCCAAGAAGTATCATTCCAGTGTTTGATGGCAATTCAGTGGAGAAAGTATTTGATGGTAATTCAAGACCAGGCTATTGCCCACAAAAATGTAAAGAATATTTTCTTTTTCATTTTAAATTAATTTTTAATTTTTATTTTTTCACTTAATAGTATTTTCTAATTACATATAAATATAATTTTCAACATTAATTTTTATGATTTTAAGTTCCATATATTTTTATTTCTTCTTTACTTTCCCCCTTCCCATGACAGTAAGCAATCAGTACAGGTTATACATGTATAATCATTTCCATATTAGTTGTGTTGTGAAAATAATCAGAACATCAACAAGAAATAAAAAAAAAAACTACAAGAAAGAAAAAACAACATTAGTGAAAATTGTATATTTCAATCTGCATTCAGTCTCCACTATTCTTTCTTTGGACATGGATAGATTTTCCAGTTATACAGGAGTTATTATTAAAGAGTATGGACTTATGATCAATATAGATTATATGATAAAATTGTATAAACTGTGCAAATCATCACCACATGTTGTAAAATTTGAACACCTCTAAGTGCCTGCAAGACATGAACTGGTACCTAGAATCGTGTCAGAAACTCTGTATTGTTCGTCTGTATCATGAACTAATAGACAGAAAACAATTTTCCACGTGAATTCAATGCCTTACAAAATTATAGATCAAGTAAAAGAAGTGTAACTTCAATAAGAGCAGGACTAAACTTGCCATCTTTAGAGATTCTTGAAGAAACTAGACCTTCAAAGGGAGTTAATATCTCAGGAGAATTTCAATGTGGAAATGAAATACAGGACTGAAGTTCCATGGGTAGAGTGAATTTCCTGGGTGAAGATGTTTCTGAGTCATGATAGAGAAAGACGTAGAAAATCTAGACTGAAACATAGAAGAAAATGAAAACAAACATTTTTCAAACACTGACTTTGCCAGTCATGGTGCTAAACACTAGAAGTACAGAGAAAGGTAAAAATGATTTCTGTTTTTAAGGAGTGGGGTGATTTCTCCTTAGACCACATCTCTCTGAATCCCATCAAAAAAAGATGAAATAATAAGATGAGAAGGAAGGAAGAGAAAGGAAGGATCAAAGCAAGAAAGGAAGAAAGGAAGGAAGGAAGAAAAGAAGGGGAGGGAGGAGGGGAGGAGGGAAGGAGGGATAGTGGAAGGAAAGAAAGAAGAGAGGAATGAAATAAGGAAGGAAGGGAGGGAAATAAGGAAAGAAGGAGGGAGAAAGGGGGAGAGGGAGAAAGAAAGGAAGGGAGTAAAAAAAAATTAAGCACTTATTTTTTTCTAGGCAATATGCTAAGAGCTAGGGTTACAAAAAAGGATGTAAGACATTTTGCCCTCAAAGAGCTCAAAATCTAATTTGAAAGACAATAAACGAAAAGAAGCTAAAATATAGAGGTAAGGTACCAGATACTAAGGTGGATAAATCAGAGATATCCTAGAGTAGTGTGGCCAGGAGATAAATGAGAATTTTTGAGCTGCTGATTTTGTAGTTCATGGCTGCACCCTTCAAGAGAGGTTAATGATGAAATAGAGTACAAAGGCTAATATGATTTTGCAGGATGATAAAGTTTTTCCAATAGTGAGATTTCTGGGACACAAGGAAAAGGTAGAGATCTCCCCAAATCAATGCAGTGAGGTGTGTAAAACACTAGGACTGCTAACAGAAAAGCCAAACAGTCTCTCTTTTGAAGGAGCTAGCATTCTACTTGCAGGAACTGATACATATAACAGTAATGGAAATTCCAAATGGTACTTAGTGTATAGTGGGGAAAATATCAAGATAGATGGTGAAATATCATGAATCTTGGGCAACAATGGCAGAGCAAAAGGTAAATGACCAATAAGTATTGGAAAGAAGCTTGTTCCAAGGATGGTGAATGGGGCTTTGGACTATCTCCAGTAAAGATGGGAATCCAACAATTATTGATAACTGAGGAATGGAATTAAGGCATGGAAAGGAAAGAGTTTCCATACGCATGCTTCTCCCTGTTGATTCGTGTTGGGAAGCAGAGATCAGAAAAATGAAGGTCCCTGTTTCACCATCACAGTGCCTATTGGCTTCACATTAGCCAGACAGTTTCCTGTCTCCTCCAACGGAACCTTCCAATGCTAGTCTACTGACTACCCACAAAATGGAAAGCTTTCAAAATATAGAGATATGGAACTTGATAGTAAAACCATGTATGATAGGACAGGCTACATGATATCCTGTTCCTCTCCAAAGTTTCATTGTTATTTTGTTTATCTGAGAAATTCAGACAACAGAACGTTAAACATACAAGATTAATAAGAAGATAACAACTTGTTCTTAGATTATTTTCATTTGTACCTCATCAAGCATATTAAGAGTGAAAGAACAGTGATAATAATTATGATGACAATGATAACTAGCATTTTAAAAATATCTTTATTTTTTTCAATGTACTTGCTAATAACCTCATTTGAAATTCATAACACAATGAGTTAGATATCACAGGTAACTAAACTTTTACCCTCACCCCTTTAATTTTGGTGCAATAGTAATGAAGCAAATATTTAGGGAACATGTGACTAAGGAAATTCAGAACACCAAAACTAAAGAGTCTTGTGCTTTATCTTCATTTTAAAGATGAAAACAATTAAATGGAAACATTAATTCCCTTGTCTATGGCCACACAGTTTTCTTACTAGTAAGTTTGACCAAGATTTTTTATTTTTCCTATTCTGCTTCTATATTTTTTCTATCATTTCTGTTCATGAATGACTCCCATCAACAAACTTTGTACTTCAACCAAATTAGACAATTTGTCTTTCTTTGAATATTTATTACTCTTGTGCTTTTTCTCAATTTGGTCCATTTTTGGAAATGCTAACTTCTTGACTGTGCCTATCTATTGCTGGCCTGATGTCATTTTTAAAATTATCATGTATTTATTTTGTTTTATGTTCTATATAGTTACATATGAACAAATGCCTTTGATGGAATAAAAGACCCCTCTTGAACAGGAATTGTTTCATTTTTGTCTTTCTATGTTCAGCAAACAGCACTGTTCTTGGTACATAGTAGGACTTCAATAAATATTTTCTCATTGATTGATTCCTAAAAACTGAACCTTCTTCATGAAACGTTCAATTAACCTCCAGATGAAAGAGATTTCTTCATCTTTTGAACTTAAATAGTATTCTGTTCTTCACTTTGAAGGCACTAAATTATGCCTAATATACTTAGTTATCTTTACTCCAAGACAAGCTCTATGAAGGTAGGGACCATCTTATTCTTTTCATACTTTGCAGTATCTAACATAATGCATTCAAAATATGTGCTCAATGGAAATTTGGTAAGTGAATGTTACTCTAATCATTAATTTCATTGAGAAAGAAGGGGGAAACTTCTAAATTCATCCTTAAATAGCATGAAGGGAACCACATTTTGCAAAAATAAACAGCAAAAACAACAGTCGATAAAAATCCCTTAGCCTGAAAATATATGAAGGTGTCCTTATTGTAAAAGAAACAAATAATCACATAACAAACAAAAATAACAAAAACAGGACAGGCTGAAGATACAAAGACACAAAAAGGGAATAAAACAAACATCCTTTTCTTTTTCTATTTCTTTTCTTTTCTTGTTGGCTATCCCTACTGTATTTCTCCTCCCCTTCAAAAGAAATCTTCTAAAGAAAGATAATCTAAACTTTTTTCACACTCAAGACTTCTTGTACTTTAGATTTTAGCTTTACTCCTTTACTGAGACAGCTTTTCCACAAACTTACATTACTCCAACAGCCTTTTTTAGTCCTCAACCTTCTTGACCTTTCCACAGCAAATTTTACTGTGAACCATCCTGTCCTTCTGCTTTCCTTATGATTACCTTTGGGTTCTGTCATACTGCCTAGCCATATCTATCTTCTCTTCAGCTGGATCCTCAGTCTCTTCTTATCTTTTTTAAATTTGGGTATTCTCTACATTTTTGTCTTTGTTCACCTCTTTTTTGCCTTCTTTCTCTAAGTATTCTATTCTACTTTCATGGCTTTATTTATGAACATTCTGGCAATTGCTACTTTTAACCTGGCCCTCCAGCTTTCCCATTCTAGGTATCTACTAATTATCTCTACCTGAAAGATGTCCTCAGGATTACTATATACAAATAAATAATCATCATATTCCCTCCAAAATCTGCTTTAACACTTAAGAGTTCTGATTATCCTTATTCCAACCATACATATTTGAAACCTCAAATCATCATTGTATATTTCTATATCTAGTGTCCCTCCCCTTCCTCCCAGCCATAATATGCTCTTTAATCATTCTTAGTGACATTGGAGAGTGATTTGTTTTTGAAACCACGGATGACTGATTTCAAATTTTACTTCTAATATTGTGGGTCTATGAACAATTTATTTAATTTCTTCAAACATAAATTTCCTTCTTTTTGCAAAGAGAAGAATAGAATCTTTTTCAATGGATTGCTCTGTCAAATAAAATAAAATAAAATATGTGTAATATTTCTTCTGGGCTACTCCCCCAAAGGTAATTGCTATATCATATTTTAAGGAGTAATAAATAGACACTATCTTGCTTGTATGCTTCCCATGTTTCAGCAGACTGAAATTGTAGCAAAGAAATTTGCTCACATTACATAGCATTACTAATAATTGTAAAACATCCTCCTCCATAAATCTGAGGCACATTTTTAGGTGAAAACACATTGTAGTCAAGGGAAGGGTGAGGAAAAACTCATAAAAAAGGGCTATAGCAAAGCGCATAAAGTCAGGCTCATATGTGGTCAAAAAAATTCACAACACAGGAACAATATAGCCTTGTCATTCATTTTCTTTGTAGAGTCTTCATGAAGTTAATTTCTGAGCAAAACATATTATAGTTGTTTTTTATACTTTTTTTCTGAAAGAAAACCAATTGACATCAAGAAGTGATATCTTGACTAGCAAGTGAGTTGTATTTAAGTGAGAAAGGGTTCTGCAAAGTCTCCAGACTCACCCTTCCGTTCAAAGCCATCTTGGTCTAGTGGCAAGGCATAGATCAGGATATTTGGAAACACTTCTGAATTCAGTGAGAGACCATGTCCTTGTAAACTTTAACTCTTTCCCAGGTATCAGTTTGTCAGAATCAGTGATGAAGCCTACATAAGAAATAAAGCCAAAAGGGGGGGGCACACATTTTGCTTAATTCAAAATAATAATAATAATAATAATAATAATAATAATAATAATAATAATAAATCTGGGAGGGGAAGATCCTTTGAGTTTCAGACCAGAAAAGAAACAATTGCTATTTCTACTTTGTTCTAACAAAACCCAACAATGAACAAGTGAAGCTTGGGTTGGGGTCCATTATTGACCCATCAGTGAAAAACAGTGTCATGTGGGTTTAAGATATAATCAAACATCTCCAAATGAATCTCTCTTTTTTTTAATTACAACTTTTTATTTACAGAACATGAGTGATTTTTCTACATTGACCTTTGCAAAACTTATTTTTTGTTCCAAGCTTTTCCCCTCCTTACCCCTACCCCCACCCCTAGATGACAGGTAATCTAATATGTTAAATTATATGACACACCAAATATATGTATACATATCTATAAAGTTATCTTACTGCACAAGAAAAATCAGATCTAGAAAGAGAAAAAAAAACAACCTACGAAGGAAAACAAAATGCAAGGAAATATTCACAGAAAAGGTTAAAATGTTGTGTTCTGATCCACACTCAGTTCCCAAAGGCCTCTCTCTGGATGTATATGACTATCTTCATCACTGAACAATAGGAACTAGTTTGAATCACATCATTGTTGAAGAGAACCATGTTCATCAGAATTGATCATCGTATAGTCTTGTTGTGTATAATGTTCTCCTGGTTCTGCTCATTTCACTTAGCATAAGGTCTCTCCAGGCATCTCTGAAATCATCCTGTTGGTCATTTCTTATAGAACAATAATATTCCATAACATGCATATAACAATTTATTCAGCCATTGTCCAGTTGATGGGCATCCTTTCAGTTTCCACTTGCCACTACAAAAAGGGCTGCCACAAATCTTTTTGCACATGGGGGTTCCTTTCCCTACTTTAAGATCTCTTTGGGATATAGGGCCAGTAGAAACATTGCTGGGTCAAAGGATATGCAGTTTGATAACTTTTTGAGCATAGTTTCAAATTGCTCTCCAAGAATGGTTGGATCCGTTCACAGTTCCACCAACAATGTTTCAGTGTCCCAGTTTTCCCACATCCCCTTCAACATTCATCATTATCTTTTCCTGTCATCTTAGCCAATCTGAGAGGTGCGTAGTGGTATCTCTGGTATCTCAGAGTTGTCTTAATTTGCATTTCTCTGGTCAATAGTGATTTGGAGCACCTTTTCATATGACTAGAAATATATTCATTTTCTTCATCTGAAAATTGTCTGTTCATATCTTTTGACCATTTATCAATCTCCAATTGAATCTCAATGATTTTATCAACTCCTGACAATTTTTATTTCAAGAAATTTTTATTCCTTGTAAGATCTTTTCTTGATCTCAATTTATGTAGGCAACACCCATTCAATTTATAAGATTAGGTAAGAAATGAAGCAAAACATTACCTCATTTACCTATTGAAAAAATTAATTTGGTGACTTATATGTTTAAAGTGACTGTACATGTACATCCAATATCAGATTGATTGCTTTTTAGGGAAAAGAGAAGATAAAGAAAGGAAGCAAGAAAAAAATAGAACTCAAAATATTAAAAAAATTGAATGTTGAAAACTATCTTTACATGTAATTAGAAAAACAAAATACTATTGATTTTTTTAAAAGTATGTAATAATAATTTGGGAGTGAAAAACCTTAGAATTTCTGGCAAGAACAGAAATAAAAATTATTTACACTTAATTTGAAACATCACAAGCCAAATAAGATCAAAAAGAGTTTGGGCTTATAATCAATCAGTGATAATCAGAATGATAACTAGGGCAAAGCATTGGTTCTAGAAGGGAAACGCAGCAGGATTTTTCTCTTTAGAAGACATTCTTCTCTAATGGATGAGTCAATCTTTTGCCTTCTTTGGGCTACTCACTTGATGGGCATCTTTAGTTTCTACCACGTCTCTCTTTATGCTAAAGTACAATCTTCATTAAGGTACAGCAAAGACTCAACCTAAGATGAGAAGAAGCCTCTTCAATTGCATTCCCTCATTTCTACAATTTGTGACTTTCCAGAAAGGAGGTGAAAAAAAATTTAGTCTCATTTGTGGTTCACAGCTGAGTTCTCCTTGATGACGGACTTTATACTAATTTATGGTGAATATTCCATATATTTTTAAAATTATCTCTGAATAATATAAATGACACGATAGCTATTTGTCAGTTAATAAACAAAGTGTCCTGCAGTACGGAGCTCTCAGTTGTTTTATTTTTAAATCTAAAAATAACTATCAGGGGGAGGAGCCAAGATGGCAAACTGCAGACATCATTCCCTGTGAGCTCCTGAGACCTTTCCTCAGACTCAGACAAATTGAGCCTCCGAACTGGTTCTGGAGTGAAGGCTCCAGAAACACTTGGACTACAAAGCACTTCTATCAAAAATCTACTTTGAAAAAACTCTGGAGAAGGTCAGTCTCAGGGGAATTGGCAGCTAGCCTAATCAGGCGCCAGCAAGCAGCCAGGGCGGAAGTCGGGGCTGCGACAGAACAGTGGATATTAGGCACCCAGAAAGACCCTGGGAGATGCCTGGGCCACATTGCGCTGCTTGTGGGCAGATGCTTTTGCAGATCTATCTTTGCTAAAGAGTGGATTGAGAGCAGCTAAAAGTGTCATCCTAGTGCGGATCTAGCAGACCAGCCCCACACCAAAAGTCAACTCGGCACACTGCCCCAGGGCAAATTGAAACTGCTACCAGTCTGGTGCTTGTTCCTCAGCTCAAAAACATGAGCAAGAAGCAGAAGAGAGATCTCATCATAGACAGCTTCTGCAGAGGAAAAGCATTCCCCAGATCCTGAGATTCTGAAAACAATCCCAGAGGAAGTCACAAAGGCAGACATGAGGGGTCCCCTTTTCAGAAGGCTTTGCTGGAAGATTGCATAAAGAATCTCAAAAGAGAGATAGAAGAAGAATGGGGAAATAAATTGAGATCAGTGCAACAGAGATGTCAAAAACTGGAAAACAAGACTGGTGAATTGGAAAAAGAAAACAATTCACTGAAAAACAAAATTGGTGAATTGGAAAAAATCACCAATTCACTGGAAAATAAAAATGGTGAATTGGAAAAAGACAACAATTCACTGAAAAATAAAATTGGCAAAATGGAAAAAGAATGAATTGAACCAAGAAATTCAATTGGCCAGCTACAAAAGGAGCTAAAAAAGATAACTGAAGGAAATAATACTTTAAAAATTAAAATTGAACAAATAGAAGTAAATGACTCATTAAGACTTCAAGAATCAGTCATACAAAAACAAAAAAAATGAAAAAATAGAAGAAAATATGAAATACCTCCTAGGAAAAACAACTGACTTGGAAAACAGATCCAGGAGAGACAATCTAAGGATTAGTGGCCTCCCTGAAAGCCATGATGAAAAAAAGAACCTTGATGCTATCTTCCAGAAAATAATGAAAGAAAATTGCCCTGATGTTTTTGAATCAGAAGGCAAAATTGGCACTGAAAGAATTCACTCTTCACCTCCTCAAAGAGACCCCAAAATTAAAACCCCAAGGAATATCGTGGCCAAATTTCAGGCCTAAGGCACGAAGGAAAGGATATTGCAAGCAGCTAGAAAGAAACAGTTCAAATACTGAGAACTGTCATTAGAATTACATAAGATCTGTCAGCTTCCATATTAAAGGATCGAAGGGCCTGGAATCAGATATTCCAAAAGGCAAAAGAACTTGGATTACAGCCAAGAATAAGTTATCCAGCTAGAATGAGCATCATCTTCCAGGGAAGAAGATGGTCATTCAATGATACGGGAGAATTTCACCTATTTCTAATGAAAGACAAGATCTTTTTTATTTAATTATTTTTTCCCTTTTTTTTTAAAGCTTTTTATTTGTATAACATACATATGGATAGTTCCCCAGCATTGATCTTTACAAAGCTTTCCATTACAAATTTTACCCCCATTCCCCTCCCCTCCCCTAGATGGCAGGAAGTCCACTACATGTTAATAATGTTAAAATACGTAACAAGTTATGCAAGAAAAATCCTATCTACAAGAAAAAAAAGAAAATCAGAGAAAGGCAACACAATGCAAGCAGATGTCAATAGAGAGCATGAAAATGTTACGTTGTGGTCCATATTTCATATCCATCTCTCTGGGTGTATATGGTTTTTTTTAGTGAACAATTGTGACCTGTCCAGCAGGTCATCAACGTGGGTCAGCGAGCAGGACATAAGCCGGGGGAGCAGAGCTCGTAAGGCCGAATGGCCTGGGGAGACACAGAGGTCTGGGGACAGGATCGCAGAGAGGAAGGAGACAACTCTAGGTTACGGTAGATTATGTCTCGAGTTTATTGAGTTTGCACAGAGTATATATAGGCAGATAACCACAATGCCAGGTATGCAGTAAAAGTACATTGAGCAAGAAGACAGATGGGGCAAATACTTTTGTGACATTTCGAAATGAAGGGTCGGGGTCAGGTGTCAAAGGTTAGGGGCCCCAAGGATGGAGTAGAACAATGATATCTTGTGGTTTCCTGAGGCGTGTCGTTCTGCATGCCTGTGCTGGAATGTGCAGTGGTTATCTTCAGAGACTCAGATATTTGTGTCAGGGGGGAAGGGGGAAGGTTATAAGGGTCATGGTTTTAAGGTTCAGTCTCTGGCACAATTGGAACTGGTTTGAGACAATTCTTTGTTGCAGAGAGCCATGTCCATCAGAATTGATCATCATGTAATACTGCTGTTGCTGTGTATGATGATCTCCTGATTCTGCTCGTTTCACTCAGCATCAGTTCATGCAAGTCTCTCCAGGCCTCTCTGAAATCATCTTGCTGGTCATTTCTTACAGAGCAATAATATTCCATAACATTCATATACCATAATTTATTCAGCCACTCTCCAAGTGATGGGCATCCCTTCAGTTTCCAGTTCCTAGCCACTACAAAAAGGGCTGCCACAAACATTCTTGCACATGTGGGTCCCTCTCCCTCCTCTAAGATCTCTTTGGGATATAGGCCCAGTAGAAACACTGCTTGCTCAATGGGTATGCACAGTTTGATAACTTTTTGAGCATAGCTCCAAATTGCTCTCCAGAATGGTTGGATCCATTCACAGTTCCACCAACAATGTATCAGTGTCCCAGTTTTCCCACATCCCCTCTAACATTCATCATTATCTTTTCCTGTCATTTTAGCCAATCTGACAGGTATGTAGTGGTACCTCAGAGTTGTCTTAATTTGCATTTCTCTTATCTATAGTGGTTTGGAGCAACTTTTCATATGACCAGAGATGGTTTTAATTTCATCATCTGAAAATTGTCTGTTCATATCCCTTGACCACTTATCTATTGAAGAGTGGCCTGAATTCTTATATGTATGAGACAATTCTCTATATATTTTAGAAATGAGACCTTTATCAGAACCATTAAATGTAAAAATGATTTCCCAATTTGATGCTTCCCTCCTAATCTTGTCTGCATTAGTTTTATTTGTACAGAAACGTTTTAACTTAATATAATCAAAATTATCCATCTGGTGTTCAGTTAGGA
>JAJPUD010027050.1:0-15903 GCA_023553655.1 Myrmecobius fasciatus
TCTCTCTCTCTCTCTTTATTTTTCTTTCTTTCTCTCTCTCTCTCTTTCTTTCTTTCTTTCTTTTT
Organism: Myrmecobius fasciatus; assembly: GCA_023553655.1. Taxonomy (NCBI): domain Eukaryota; kingdom Metazoa; phylum Chordata; class Mammalia; order Dasyuromorphia; family Myrmecobiidae; genus Myrmecobius; species Myrmecobius fasciatus. The sequence goes on from JAJPUD010027050.1 coordinate 66, forward strand.
CTTTCTTTCTTTCTTCTCTATCGCTTAAATATTGGGGGAATTATCCAATTGACTTGCCTACCTATTTCTGGTTCAGAATATATAACCAGAAATAGTCCAAACATTGTACAGGACTGATTGTTCCTATGGATTTGCTTTGTGATCTTGGGCAAGTTATTCAACCTCATAAGATAGTAGTGGTTGATAATCTTGACCTTTCTAGGTTTTTATAAAAACAGCTTGTCTGTGTATTGCAACTTCCTCTAATAGGAGGAGTTATATCAGCTTTCCAAATGAATATTTGCATCTAGAATAAAAGAATTATATTGTAGCATAAAGACCTAAAAAAAACTGTTCGCCTTAATGTTTGTTTATGTTTTTGTGAGAGTGTTAGTGGTAGGGAGGGAAAAATACTGAATCAAATTCAATAATCAGTTTTCACTGGAAAGTATTTGAAAGGAATGTTTTAGCTGTGTTCACAGGTGAATATACCATATGAGTAACTCCTCACCCCCTTAACACACATATACATATACTCTCTCTTTCTCTGTCTCTGTCTCTCTGTCTCTCTCTCTCTCCTTCCCTCTCCCCCTCTCCTTCCCTCCCTCTGCCTCTCCTTCTCTCTCTCCCTTTGCCTCTCCTTCTTTTCTCCCCTCCTTTCTCTGTCTCTCTGGTCCTCTCATTCCCTCCTCCTTTCTTTTTTCTTTTTCTCCTCTTTTTTTCTCCTTTTCCTTCACTCCTCCCTTTTTTTTTCTTTTCTCTCCTTTTTCCTATCTGTCCATGGTGAAAGGATGTGGAGGGAAGGGGATCTCCCTCATATAATGTTTATTTTGCAATTAATTCAGAGTAACAAAGACCCATTCTAAAAAAATTTTTTTAAAAAGGCAAAAACCTGTGAAAGCCTAGGAGTTTAGCTTTCTTTACTAGCTGTGCTGGATCAAGGTGGTTTTTATCATCTGCTTTGTCACTAAGACCCTGGGTACCTTTTTCACCAGAGCTTGGCCATGTTTCCTGTAGCCCCTCCTAGAATAGAACTCTTTGCCTGTAAAAAGGACACCAGACTTGCTTCCCAGTTGGAGGTTTGAAAACCCCTTTCAGTGGAAGCCTTTTGTCTCTTCCTTGATGGCTCTCAGTGAGCTCTCCAAGTAATTGCTTGCCACTGGGAAATCTAGTGTTGCCTTAGGGACTTTGATGCTTATGTGTCTACTCTAAAGATTGGATCTCTCAAAAACGGAGTGCCTCTTTGTGGTCTTTAAGCCTAGTTGCAGAGGGGAGGAGGGGAGACAAAAGTAAAGACTGGTGGATAGCAGCAGCTCTGGAGAAAGAAACCTCACTTAGTTGGGAAGGAAAGCTAATCAGACTAGGAACTTCATACATTAGAGCTAGAAGAGATCTTAGAGCTCATCTATTCCAGCCCCCTCATTTTAGAGATGAGGAAATAGACCAAGTTGGCTTGCTCAAAGTCATAGAATTAATATACAGGGCACCTCCCACTACTCCTCTGCCTTCTTTCCCAGAAGCTCAGGCAGTCTTGGGTAAAGGTTGATTTCAGCAAAGTACATGTAGAAAAGAATTTGGGATTTGAGGTTGTACTCAGAAGCAAGCAAGGTTCGTGGCCTTACAGTAAAAAGCTTCAGTCCCAAAGAAAGACAGCAGGGCTGTTATTGTTACCGAATACCTCTGCAACGTTTGTGACTCTTGATTTTTTTTTATCTTTCTGCTTTAGAAATAAGTCCTTTTCACACTAAAAATAAGTCAATGAATGAATGACTTTGCTTCCTCAACTTAATAGAAGGAAATGTTTTACTGTATAAACAATTAAGAGTTAAAACCCAATTCCTCTGCGGGCAGAAAGCCAGTCATTTTAATCATAAAGGCAATCCAAGTTTTGAAAAGAATACAGAATCTCCTTTCCTTATTTGTCGAAGTGTAAGAACTATAGATTGAAGCATCACATTGTTAGACTTGGTTGCTAGGTTGATTAGCTTTACTGAATTGCCTTCCCTCCCCTTTCCCACACCCTTATATATTATTCCTTGTTAAAATTTTTGAATGATTTTTGGGATATGCTGTGTATTAAGAAGTGAATGTGATATAAAACCAAAAGCTATCCCTTTTTATTTTTTAAGAGTGAATGTAGTCTTCTGGCATTAGAAGAAATTATGACTTCAGAGGTCTTCTAATCCAATCTTCTTGGTTTATAGATTCATTCAGTAAGGCTATATTGAGCATTTGCTATGTCTGTCATTTATAGACAAAAAGAACAAAGACCATAAAATGGAAAAATCTTTGCTTGCCTTCAGTATGCTTCCATTCTAGAGAATAAGGATATCAGATAGAGATTTAAGTGACTTGGCTAAGATCACATAGTATTAAGTGATTCACATCTTCAAATGCAGAGATATAACCTATTTGTGTAGAAACATCTCAAAAAAGTCAAAGGAAGAAAGCTATATTTCAAGGGCTATAAATGTAACTAGCAAGTATTATCCATTTGTGGGGAATAGAACTGGGAGAATAAATCTGGAGTTGACTCAATCCCACTAATAAGTAACTTTGTGACCTTAGAATTACAGAACCTGTGAAAGATGAGTTATTTCACCTCTTTGAGTGAACTCATTTTCCACATTCATTTATTGAATTTTGAAAATTGAAGATTATTGAAGCCTGCTATATGCTAACCATCAAGTAGAGTAAAAGCATATATATCTGTATAGTCTTTTAAGATTTGCAAAATATTTTCATACCTTGCCTCAGGCAATTAAGCCACATATTATTATTTTTATTTTATAAAGGAGAAATTAAGGTCCAGAGAAGTTTAGTGTTTTATACAAGGTCAAACAGCTAATATGTGTTTGTGTCAGTATTTGAACCCAGATCATTTGACTCTCAGATTCATGCTCTTTTTTAATATCCTCTTCAGCAGTCTGTTAAATGAGGAGACTTGACTAGGTGATTTATCTTTTAAACATTTTTATTGATTTTTTAAAGAAATTCTCAGGTTTCCACATACATTCCTCTGTCCTTTCTTTCCCAGAGAACTATCCACTGTAGCAAAGAATAAAAAAAGATGGTATGGGAGTGGGGAAAGTTTCAGCCATATAGCAACCAAGCCTGACATTATATACAAGATTCTGCCCCTGTAGATGAATCTTCCCCTTTCCTTCTGGTCCTGCAAAGAAGAGTAGAGAGTATATTTTGTTCCTCTTTTCAGAATCAAGGTTGGTCGTTATAATTTGTAGTGTTCAATTTCAAATTTTTGTTTTTTCATTAAATTGTTGTGGACGAAATGATTTTTGAACTCCCTTCTAATTTTAAATCATTCAGATAATAATTAAGCATTTATTATATACTACTATATGCTGTAATTAGAATTCTCTAAAAGGGAAGGAGAGTACTTCATAAAGGCTGCTTCATTTCAAATGAGATAATATCTGTAAACTGCATAGCACAGTACCTAGCATGTAGTAGGCACTATATAAATGCTCATTCTCTTCTCCTCTTCACCTAAGCAGATTGGGGGGAGGAGGAGGGCAGAAGAGGCATCAGAACTAGAACAGAGAAGATGATTGAAGAAGAGTATTTCTCAAGCTAGATGGGTCAACTAGAAGAACCTATTGACATGCCTCATAAAATCTTTGGAGAAAAGACTCATGGAACATTAGAGCTGAAATGACCCCTAGAGAGATAGATCCATCATCTCCAACCTCCTCATTTTAGAGATGGAAGGGGAAAAAAAACCATGAGGATTAGGAGGTCAAATAACTGACCTATTTAAAAATGTGAATAAATTGAGTGTTTGATCACTTCTGAGAACATGTGGGAAACAGGTATATTCCTGGAAGACTAGGATCTGTAAACTGATGTAATATCCAGAATTACTGTGGTAATTAGAGACTAACCAGCCTGATCCACAGTGCCTAGGAATAGACAAAGCAGATGAGATGATCAGTCCATCCCGGGGACTGATTGTAAGAAAGGAGAGTATGCTGAGTAAGTAGCAGCTAGAATGGCTTGTGAAAAGCAAATTGTGCCAGACTAATTTAATTCTTCTCTGCGATAAAGTGACAGGCCTTTGTAGATAAGGGGAAGCAATAGATGTAATCTACCTGGATTTGCCTAGGAGGTCTGAGTTTTATTCTGTGATTCTGCTTGCTATTACTGGAGGAGGGAAAATTGAACAAAGGGCACTTTTTAACTAATAAATGATGGGTGCAGGGGCAGAATAGGGATGAGAGTAAGGGCAGCCTAGAGGTGGGACCAGCTGATCGGTTGATCAGCTGGATAGGGTAGAAAGTAGTAGATTTGGGGAGGGTAAAAACTAGATGGAGAGGGGCAGCTAGGTGGCGCAGTGGATACAGCACCAGTCCTGAAGTCAGGAGGGCCTGAGTTCAGATCTGGTCTCAGACACTTCCTAGCTGTGTGACCCTGGGCAAGTCACTTAACCCCAATTGCCTTAGCAAAAAGCAAAAAAAAAAAACAAACAAACAAACAAAAAAACAAAAACAAAAACAAAAACAAAAAAACTAGATGGAGAAGCAAAGGGTCTTTAGTATAGGAGGCCCAGAGGGTGTTTGGAAAGAGAATTCTTAAGGTAGAGGGGAGAAAAAGATCATATGTCTTTGTCTTTTTAGAGTGGTCCCTAGAAAATACTTCATTGGGGAAGGGGTTGAGAAGACAACTTTCAACAATCCTATTTTTACATTTTAGACTATATACTTCACAAAAATTCATGGAGTATATAGTACCATTGCCAGCTTTTCTGGGTTTTAGGCTAAAATAGTTTCTAATCATCCAGATTCCCATTCTCCAACTTTCTTGACCTCTTTCTTCCACATACAGTCAGGTGCCAAGTTTTGTCAGTTCTCCAAACACTCCATCTTACCTCTAGTTCTTTAGATATTTCATATCATTCTCCTTCACAAACTCTCCATTTTAAATAAACTAGTCAATATGAATGAATAAATGGGAATTTATTAAGCACTAATTTTGTCTTCCATCACCTTTATTTATACCTTTGTTTACTCTTGTTTGTTCCCCAGGCCTGGACTGTATTTCCTCCTCATTTTTACCTGTTAGAATCAGTCCTTAATCTCCTTCAGATTTACTGTGTGAAGCTTTTCCTCATCTTCCTAGATCTTCACATCATCTTGTATTTTACCTATTGACATGTTATATCCTTCAGTTTACTTCTTTTCCTTCAGCAGTGCCTAGAACATAATAGGTGCTTAATAAGTCTTTATTGATTCGGCTATGAATAATAGCATTATACATTTATTTAGTGCTTAGAGTATTCCTTTTGCATTTTGTCTTTTTAAAGTCTTATTTAAAGTAAAATAATTTAAATCATTTCAAATTATATTCTCTTCTCTTCCCTTTTCCTCCCTTTTCTTCCCCAGGTAGCCCACTCTTGCATGGTATAGTTATTCATATGTCATTTCCTCCATTAGAATATAAAGTATAGAATATAACTTATTTATGTAAGTATTTTTCTTTTGATAAGTGATTTGATATAGCATCTATTCACTTATCTACTGCCTTGAATTTATTTTCATTTTCATCTGACTATATCTTGGGAGTAGTGAATTTCCTGTTTACCTCTTACTTTGCTTTTTTTGCTTTAAATATATTTCTTTCAAACTTAAAAAAGAAAATAAGCCCCTTGAAGTCAGAGATTGTTTTTGCCTTACTTTGTATCCTCAATTCTTAGTGCAGTGCCTGGTATATAGTAGGTGCTTAATAAATGTTTACTGGCAGTAACAAAGAATAAAAAAGAAGGATGATGAGGTAGTAAGCAGTTCAGCATAACTAACACATAAACATGTCTGACAATAATATATATTTGGTCTTTGGGGGCTTACAACAACTTGGTGATGTAGTTAGGGAAAACAGAGTAATATCTCCATTTTACAGATGAGAAGACCTTTCTAGATTTCAGAGATCAGATGTCCTGCTCTACATTGTGCTCATTAAATAGCAGAACTAGGTAGAGTTAAGATGTCCTAGCTTCTGAATCCAGTGGGTTCTTTCCCTTTTTCCATATTCCCTTTTTTTTTTTTTTTTTGTGAAGCACTTTCAGACTTGATTTGAATTGTACCTCTAGGAATCTTAATGGGAAAAAAACAACAGGAAATCTGAAGAACTTTTTTTGGGGGGGAGGGGATGAGATGAGAGGAATAAGAACATGCATTCATTAAATTATCATTGATTAAGCACCAGTGTTAGTTTCTGGGCCTGTGGAGGTCTGATATCATTCCCAATTTTTCCGTTCTCTTACTCCTTCCACATCCAATAAATTCTAGTGTCTCTCTTATTACTTCCAGGATCAAATATAATAAGTACTCTGTTGGCATTAAAGTTCTTATAATTTGAGTCCTTCCTAACTTTCCTTCTTTTTTGTTTTTTTTTTAAGACATGGTATAGTTTTTATTTTCCAAAATTACTATTTCTGATTATAAAGCTTTTCTAAGTCCTGGAACTGTCAAGTCATTATAACATTGATAAAGTGCTTTTTGCATAACTACACTCTGATATGGGACACACAAGTAGCATTATCAACTTCATTTTGTGAATGAGTAAACCGAGTCTCAGGGAGGTGATGTCACTCATTGTTGCACACTGTAACACAGCTAATAATAATTCTCAAAGTGCTTTTACTGTCTTTTGCTTCTCTTTATATACACAGCACTTGGCATACCTCAGTTTCTTATCTCTGGGCTTTTGCACTGTCTCCCATACCTGGTGTATTCTCCCTCTTCTACCTCCTAGTTTCACTAACTTCCTTCCTTCATAGATCCTACTTTTTGCAGCAGGCCTTACTAGTCCTTCCTAAGAGAGATAACCTTCCATCTACTTTATATTTATCATTTATACATTATTATTCACATAATTGTCTCCTTCATTAGATTATGCTTCCTGACGACAGAAACTACTTTTGCCTTTTTTTTTCTTATTCCCAATGCTTTGCACAGTTTCTTTCACATAGTTCGCCCTTAATTAATGCTGATTTACTTGACACAATTAGTATATATTAGGGGCAGAACTTGAAATCAAATCTTACTAATAATAACACAGTTTATAGTATTTTTTTTTAAAGATTTACAGGGTTTTTTTCTTACAGGCACTGAGAGTTAAGTAGGGTGTGTGTGTGTGTGTGTGTGTGTGTGTGTGTGTGTGTGTAGTATCTTCATCTGATTTCCTTGGTATAACTAATTTTTGATGAGGTAAACACCTTCTAATCAATTCAGCTCAGCAGATAACCTATATTTTAGAATCTTAGAGTTTTACTTGAGTCACTGAAAGGGCAAGACACTTGCCAGGATCACAGAGCTAGCCTCTGTTAAAGGTCAGACTTGAACTCGGGTCTTCTTGATTCTGAGGTTGGTTCTTTATTATACATTGCCTGATTCTACCTGCCATGTTTTCATCATTCTGTAAATTTTCAAGTATCTAGTACTGGTGTTAAGTACTCCACTAGACATAATACATATTAAATACATTGATATGGGTACCAGGAAGCCCTCTGAAAGCCATGAATTACAGATCAGTGCCACTATGGCCAATGTTGCAAATTAAATACTTGTAAAATTTTTGTCTCTCTTACTTGGTGGTTAATGCCACCTTTAACCTCTATCAATGTGTGTCATTGGTGACAGTGAAGGAGGGACATTGTGGAATGGATTAATTACAGATTCTTCTATCTGTGCCCCTGGAAAACCAACCAAGGAATGGCTAATAAATTATATGAGTGAAATAAAATACCATTTTGCTATAAGAAATAATGAGAGGAACAGCTTCAGAGAAACCTGAGAAAATTTGAATAAACTGATATGGAGTGAAACAAGCAGGACCAGGAAAACAATTTATACTGTAACACCAACATTGCAAAGACAGACAAGTTTGAAAGACTTCTGAACTCTGATGCAGTGATCAGCTGTAATTCTAGGAGAATGGTGATGCTTGTTCCCCACCCTTTGATTGAGAGACAACAAATTTCATAACGTATCATAAGAAATATTTTTGGACATGGATGATGTAGGAATTTGTTTTTTCTGTCTTGCAGAATTATGAAGATTTATTTTGTTTTATTTTTTCCAGTGGTGGGGGAGGGGATAGAAAGAAGAATAATTATGAAATTGGGGGGAAAATGAATTAAAAATCTCTCAGATTTGGTGTTTTCCTAATATATTAGTTCCATCATATCCATTTGCAGAAAGATAGCAAAGAACCAAGCACAGAAAGACCAAAACTTAGGAACCTTCTGATCTGCTGCCAGGCAGGGATATGAATCATTTCCCAGTTCAGGGGCAGCAAAACTGCAACAGTGATGTGGTGTTTCTGAGACTTGGGAGTCAGGCTCATTTTGCGTGTCCCCAGAGGGAGGCATCCAGAATACTGAATGGGTGGAAGTTGCAATGGCAAATTTAGGCTTTGTGTCAGGGAAAACTTTCTAAGCATTCCAATTCTCCAGTAGTGAAATGAACTTTCAGGATGTAGATGGGAGTGGGATGTATGTAAAATGGCACAATGGTGATGGGTTGTTAGAGCTGCGATATAACTGGTTCCTGTCTGCAGTCAGTTCAGACCCATTTGTTAGTTGTATGTCATTCTAGCCTAGTCCCAGATGCTTACTGGCTGTATGACTTCGGGCAAGAAAGGTAGCCTCAATTTCCTAGCTGTAAAATGGGGATGGTAATAGCACCTATCATTGTTGTGAAGATTAAGTGATATATTTTTTTTTTACTTTTCAAAATACATGCAGAGATAGTTTTTAACATTCACCCTTGCATTTTGTAAACCTTTTGTTCCAAATTTTTCTTCCTCCCTCTCCATCTCCTCTCTCCCCTAAATAGCAAGTAATCTAATATAGATTAAACAATGACATAATATTTGTAAAGCACTTAACACAGTGCATGACCCATATTGGTAACTATATTATTTTTATTATTTTTGTAATGGGGATTTTTTTCAGTTATGAGCTGGATGCAGTGACCCGAGTTTCTTCCGCTTTTTTTTTAATTTTAATGTTACATTGCGTTTTTGTTTTATTAAAGCATTTCCCAATTACATTTTGATCTGATTCACACTATACTGAAGAGGGCCAAGAGTTTGATAGCTCTTTCTTACAGCACAGTAATATTTTGTTACATTCATATTTCATCATTTCTTCAGCCATTTCCTACTTTAGAAGTGGTGCCTCAATTTCTAAAATTCTGTGCTTCTAAGTCTCCCTAGAGACTTAGACCTTCATAGACATGTAGGCCATCCCTACAAGTCTCCAGTGGATATCTTGGAATCAACAAAATTTACCCACTAAAGGGGAATCACTGCCCTTTTCCAGAATGCTTATTGCTTAAAGGAAGGAATGATGAGTTCTTGACAGAAAATTTAAGCCATGATCCTTAAAATTCCCCTGAGACTAGCTGGTTTAACACTAAGCATACTGACTTGTTTCCTGTTCCTTCCACAGAGAGTGAAACTGTTCAATATCACTATGGACTGAAGGATCTGGTCACAATCTTGTTTTACATCTTCATCACCATCATTCTGCATGCTGTGGTACAGGAGTACATCTTGGATGTAAGTATTACCTATTCTTGGGTTCAGTTCATTCTCCAGTGCTTTCTGCCTGAGTTGAAGCCAGACAATGTTTGAATTGGATTCCTATTCCAGTGTGCCCCACTCTCTGCCACCCAGCTTCCTGTGTGCAGTTTGCAATCATTTGGACCCATAGACCCATTACCATGGTTGTTAGGCTTATTCTTTGGTCATGAATAATTATAACTTAGAATTGCTGAAACAAAAGCCTTATCTGCCCATCATTCTCACCAAGGAGGTTGTTTTCTTGATTGCCTCAATATAAATGTACACAGTCCTACTTTTGGAACAGTTAGATGGCACAATGGAGAGAGCACCAGCCTTTGAGTCAGAAGGACCTGAATTCAAATTTGGCATCTGACACTTCCTAGCTGTGTGACCTTGAGCAAGTCATTTAACCCCAGTTACCTTGTTAAACAACAACAACAGAAAAAAAACACAGTCTTACTATTTAACTCCTGCTAATCACCTCAGTCTCTTTTCATTTCTTATAGTCCCTTGAGTCAGTGCTAGACTTGTAAGCCTGGGTTTATAAAGTCTAGGTTCACATTCCACCTCTGAGATTTACTAGTAACTATATAACTTCGAAAATGTCACTTAATTTTATAATGTCATAATTTTGTAATGTTCATAAAATGAAGAAGTGTGTCTATATCAATGGTTCTCAAACTTAATACTCTTAAAAATTGACGACCCCAAAGCGCTTTTGTTTGTGTGGGTTATCATCAATATCTTTTGTTGTTGTATGACTCTTTATTTCCAAGTAAATGCCTTCCCACCTTCCTTCCCTGAGAACCATCCCTTGCAACAAAAAATAAAAAGAAAATTTGTTGAATTGAAGCAGTTCAACAAAACTAACCAACACAGTATAAGAAAGATTCTGTACACATAATCCCCTACTTCTGAAAAGAAGGAAGGGTATTATATTTTAACCATCTTTTCTTCAGGATCAAGTATGTGAAAATTCACTGAGCCCTTAATTTATGCTTCATATGTACTAAAAGAAGAGGAGTATAAGAAAAATATAAGTCATGGGCTTTATTTAAGTTATAGTGTAAGTATGGGGAGTTATTTATATTCCTTTGTCTAAGCAAAACAGTCTAGATCCTGCAGACTCTCCCAAGATACTTGTGTCTGTCCTGGCATAGCAATATGATTTGAATGGCATAGCATATGACTTAATAGTTCAGCATTAAATACCTACCCAGTAGGTACTTAATAAGTAAATTTCAAGTCAATGCTTGCTTCACACTTTTAATATTATTAGTATTTTGTGGGAAGGAGATGGAAGTTATATGTGCATATTTTTTTCTTTTTTTTTCCTTTAGAAAATCAGCAGGCGACTTCATCTCTCCAAGGTCAAACACAGCAAGTTCAACGAATCTGGACAGCTGGTAGCCTTTCATCTCAGCTCCTTGGTCTGGTGCTTGTATGTTGTCGTGACGGTGAGTGACAGTCATCATAGAAGGTTACAGTTGGCAGCCTTTTATTAGGGGGTGGTCTAGATTGAGTGGAACATGCTGTCAGCATTTAAAGAGCTAATGAAAATAATTGCAAAGTACTTAGCAGACTAGAAGAAACTAATAAGTACTTTATAGTCCTGAAGTACTTTCTGCCTAAGAACTAAAAACACTTTTTTGCCTAGAATACAAATGTGGTCTTGGGAGATCTCATCCCATTGGCATTCAAAATGCTCTATATTCTGATTCAAACTTTCAAATCTTTGTCTCTCAGTCCCACTCCTCTCCCATTGTAGCAAAAGTGGACAACCAGCTATTCCCCATTCTTATCCTATCCTGTTCCTCTGGGCCTTTTCTCATTCTGCCTATATCATACATGGAATGGACTTCCCCACCTTTCCCTATCTGTTCAAGTTCTTTCAACAGGATCTTTCTCTCTTCCTAATGGAAAGTCTTTCTTTCCCTGATAAAATCCCTCACTTTGGACCTTTTCTTTAATTCATCACATTCTTTTACATATCATAATTACTTATGGTCCTTGAGAGCAAATTAGCTGCCTCAGATTTTAAAATTCTAGATCTTTATTACCTTGATTGTTGTTCTCAATAGCAAAGAACATTAGTTCTCTTAGTTCATCATTGAATCTTTAACATATAACATAGTTCATTGCACATAGTAGGTATCTCTAGGTTTTAGCTGTAAACACAATAGATACTTAATATACCTAATGGATGGAATATTGCTTTTTAACCTAACATTATTTCTGTGACAAAATGGGATTGAGCAGTAGCAGAAAATGGAGAAGCTCAGCAAAGAGGATAAATATCTTATCAAAGATCACAGTTGGTTACCAACTAGAGCCAGTCTCTTGTTTTCCACTGCATTGTGGTTTTCCTTGTTAAGAGTACTGATTCTAACAGCTCAACTCCTCTTATGATAAATTCAATTACACAAACACTTATGGCTAAAATAAAATACATGACGGACCATTCATGTATATTCAATGTGTATTGAAATAATACACATTATGTTGAAATCCACAAGGACTTTTTCATTCATACCAGTTGTATCTCCAGTACCTGGCACTTATTATTAGGTGCCTTATAAATGTTTTGATTGATTAAAAAGAGCACAATTCTTAACTGCAAGGACATTTTCCACAAACTGGATTAAGGTTCTTCAGTCAGAAAGCATTTTTAAAGGGATTACCATTTGCCAGGCACTGCTTACAAAGAACAGCAAAAATAATTCCTGCCCTTAAGAAGCATACTTTCTTATGGGGAAACAACATGTATATGACTTGGTACATAAAAGATGTATACAGAGAAGATAGAATGTAACATAAAAAGGGAAAGCGTTACTAGCTGGGAGGTCTCCCAGAGCATGGGAGCTTTGATCTGTATCTTGGGGGAAATCTAGAGGCTTAAAGCAAGATCATTCTGGATATGGGGAACATGGAGACAGGAGGTAAATTGTCATATTCAAAGAACTAGACCAGTCTTGCAGGATCAGATATAGAAGAAATATGTGACTTGTATCCAGACGCAGTAGGATTTTTGGTACAAGAAAATGTCAGCACATCAAAAGAAGTTAGTCAGTCATATAGTCTTCATCACAGCAAATCTTGACCAGTGATGCCACAGGAGTCTTTAACAACAGCCTCACCCTCTTTTCCTGAAACTCCCATCTGTAAACTGCCCTCATGCAGGACGTGGAGCCAGCCTTGTATGAAATCCAAACATAGCTCTTAGGAAAATTAGCAAAGCTCTGGTTCCTTCCAGCTAGGAGACCCATGAGCTCCTCACCCTAAAAGCCCACATTCTAGACTCATACATTAAGAGCTGGAAGCAATATTGGAAATCATTTTATAGAGGAAGATACAGAAGTTCAGAATGGTTAAGTAAATGCTAAGTGCTTTACAAATATTATTTCATTTGATCCTTACAGCACCCCTACAGTAATAGCAATGATATTTTTATCATTCTCATTTTACCTTTAAAGAAACTGAGGCAAACAGAGGTAAATGATTGAACCACAATCACATGGTGGTGTCTGAGGCCTGTTTTTGTTTTTTGTTTGTTTGTTTTTTTTTTCATAAAGCTTTTTATTTACAAAACATATGAGTGATTTTTCTACATTGACCTTTGCAAAACTTTTTTTTTCCCAAGCTTTTCCCCTCCTTTCCTCCACCCCCCACCCCTAGATGACAGGTAATCTAATACATGCTAAATAGGATAAATTATATGACAAATACAATACATGTATACATATCTATACAGTTATTTTACTGCATAAGAAACATCAGATCTAGAAAGAGAAGAAGAAAAAACAACCTAATAAGGAAAACAAAATGCATGGAGATATTCACAGAAAGCTTTAAAATGCTGTGTTGTGGTCCGCACTCAGTTCCCACAGGCCTCTCTCTGGGTGTATATGACTATCTTCATCGCTGAACAATAGGAACTGGTTTTAATCACATCATTGTTGAAGAGAACCATGTCCATCAGAATTGATCATCATATAGTCTTGTTGCTGTGTATAATGTTCTCCTGGTTCTGCTGATTTCACTCAGCATCAGTTCATGCAAGTCTCTCCAGGCTGAGGCCTGTTTTTGAATTTAGATTTGCCGAACTCTAGGCCATCAGCTATCTCCCTAATATACCCTGCAGCTACCTATGGAACCTTTTCAGACCTGTGGGAACAGTCCTGATCAACCAAAGCCAGAACCAAATGGCTCCTCCTCCCTCTTGTTAATGATAAACAGAAGAGCAACTTGCTCAATCATACCTGGGATTGAATAGGAAGGAAGGAGGCCTCTGCATTATTCAGGCCATTGTGAATGGCATACACCTTCTATATTGTTTACTAATCCACTCACATCCAGGTTTAGAGGGCCTTGGCCTGGCCCTGTAACATAAAAGTCTGAGATTGCTGGGAGCATTCAACATGCAAGTGAATATAATTTCTGACTTCCCTTCCCACCCCTACCCCTAACTTTCTGTACTGTCCACTGGAGTTTTGAAGTAGGGGAGGATTGACTTGTCTTGTCTCTTTACAGAAGTATTGCCTCATCTCTGAATCACATTTCTTCTTCAGACACCACCCCGGATATTCTTTTCCTCCCTTCTTCATGCCCTCTCCCACAATGTGACACATTTAGACCAGGTTTAGGGGCCAAATGTCATTACTTGGGGTGATTTTTTCTTAAACCCTTGGAAAAAGTTAAATGTTCCTTCATTTTCATCATTGTTTTCTCCCCATCCTCTCCCTCCAGGGATTTCTTCTCTTTCTCTTTGGATTTCCCTTAAACAATAATGGTAGTAATTAATTAGGGGGTGGGGTGGAATAAAGGACATTTTCTTTTGGGAAGTTCCAGAATGTCTTTTATCCAGGCATGGGCCAGCATTGCTCTCTTCCATTTAATATACTATACAGGAAACAGAAGGCCAGAGAGATGATAAACTGTTCTCAGGATACTCACAGAAAATGCCATTGGCACCAGTATCTCTGGATAGCAGAAATATAAAATATTTTTACCAAACTAGTGCTCTGTAGGATTGTTTTTTGTTGGTTTGTAGGATATTGAGAGATATTTACTAATGTGGAAAAGAAAGGTTTTTTTTTATTGTTCAATTAACAAGCATTTATTTTTCTCTCCCAGCCCCCACCTCCTATTTAAAAGAACCCTTGTAACAGATAAACATAGTCATACAAAACAAATTTTTACGTTGTTCATATCCACAAATGTATGTCTCATTCTGCATTTTGAGTTCATTGTTGTCTTAGACAGTGAATAGGTATTTATACACTATCATCAGTCTTCTAGATCTTAAAGTGTAAAAGTTGGGGCAGTTCGGAGGTGCAGTGGATAGAGTACCAGCCCTGAAGTCAGGAGGACCTGAGTTCAACTCTGGTTTCAGACACTTAACACTGCCTAGCTGTATGACCTTGAGCAAGTCACTTAACCCCAATTGCTTCAGCCAAAAAAAAAAAAAGTCTATAAAGTTGTTTGTTCTCCTGGGTCTGTTGTTTACATGACTCTGGATAAATTCATAAAAGTCTTCCCAGGTTTCTCTAAAACTATCTCTTTCCCTGTTCCTTATAGTACATTATTATTACTTTTCTATACACTCATTTGTTTAGACCTTCCCCAATTCATGGGCATTCCTTAGTTTCCAATTCAGAGCTAGGAAGTATTTAGTTTTAAACTAATTTTATTCTAATTATTAGAAATGACTCTTCTGGCTAACCATTTCCAACTTCTTAAAACTCATTTGGCATCTCTGTGCAGTCTTTTTGTTGTTATTGTTGTTGTTGTTGTTGGCTCATAGGGAGAAAGATTTTGAAGAATAGTAAAAGTCCTTTTTTTTTCCCCCAGAGTTCTCCTGGGATGTCAAGCTTCATATAGAATAGGTAACATATATTTAGAGTCGGGGGATCTTAGAGGTCAACCTTCTTATAGATGAAGCTCATAGTGCTCATAGCATTGGTTATTTTGAGTTAGAGGGGCCTCAGAGACCATCTAGTTTAACTCCATCATTAGACAGTATGATAGAGTGGACTTGGTAGTCAAGAAATTTCACATCCCATTTTAGATACTTATTGTTTTGTGACCCTGAACAAATCATTTAACTTCTCTGTGTCTTAGTTTCTTTTTTTTTTATTTTATTTTTTTAAAGCTTTTTATTTACAAAACATATGAGTGATTTTTCTACATTGACCTTTGCAAAAACTTTTTTCCCCAAGCTTTTCGCTTCCTTCCCCCCACCCCCACCCCTAGATGACAGGTAATCTAATACATG
>JAJPUD010027051.1:0-15901 GCA_023553655.1 Myrmecobius fasciatus
CAAGCTCCCTTAAAGTATTTAAAATATGATAATAGTTGTATTTTTATTCCATAAGTCTACCTGATGCTATTTCACTTCAGTTCCAGTTTCATCTTATTCATGTCTTCTAAACTAGTGCCTTCTTTTCCACCCCCACCCCTCTTAAACCCTTAAACCAAATAATTCCTTAATTGCTCAATGTAGTTCCTGTATCTAGTAGGCCTCAGATAAGACTATGTTTTACATGGCCAAATCAAAAGAGTTCTGGGGGCAGAGTCAAAATATTGAAGTAAAGTCAGAAAGTTGTTCAAGCCTTCCCAGTTTCCATCAAGAACCACATGAAACCAAGCAGTGAATTTTTCAGTGGATTTTGTTTTGCATTAGGCAATTGCATTTTTTAAGGAATAGTTTTCTTCAGTCAATCTTTGTGCTTTCTTTTCCAAGCAGTTGACTCTCTCTTGCATACCTCTCATTTTTCCTTCTACCTCTCTTTTTTGCCTTTTAAATTCTTTTGTGAGCATTTTCAAGCATTTGTTGGGCTTGAGAACAATTTATCATTCTTTGAGATTTCCTGTATCGACATTTGTCCTCATCTGATTTGGTGTTTTGGTCTTTGTGCAGCAAGATACTGCAACTTGGAGGATGCCACCTTGGCTTTATGAATAACACAGGGTTGTCAATAAAAATAGAAGATAGTGTTCCTTCCCACATGGTGGCTAGTGCCAGGACCTAACTCATGCTAGCCAGTTATGATTGCTTCTAGCTATTCTTGTGTTTCCTTCTAGTGCAGTAAGATCTCAGTATATTTTTTAGAAATGCAGTTATCCAGGCACACCTCCCATATTTATTTATCATTTTAACTTTTGATACAGGTTTAAGTCTTCAGATTTATCCCTTTTCTATTTTATCTCAATTAATTTTCTTTTTCATGGAGAGGGCTTACAATGCATAAAAGCAAAGAGTATAGTTAATCATCTGACTAATTTGTACCATGAACATATTTCAATCAATTCATGCTGAAAAGTAAGAATTATTATTAGTGATTTATGGGTGCTATTAACTAATATTAACTCATCAAATATCCTTGCTTGTCTACCACTTTGTGTATATATGTATTTTAAAGAAAATTTCAATTCAATTTACAATAATTAACCTCCATATTGGGCATGGCATTGCACTGGGTATTAGAGATACAAAGATGACATATAAAAGAGATCCTTCCCTTGAGGAATTATCAATCCACACACAAATGGCAGTGCCATAATGCAGAGTGTGATAAGCACAAAGGAGACACCTATACCAAGTTTTGTAAACAAGTTGATAAAAGAGAGAGAATTTTTCTTTAGAGTTTTTGAGAATTAATTTCTAGAGGAGATGGTCCTAGAGTTGTCCACTGAAGGAAGGTATAGATTTTAACACCAAAAAAAAAGAGAACTATTAAAGTCAGAAATAAAATGCCAACATAGGCACAATCCACTACTTTGTAATGGTTAATGAATATATATATATATGTAAAATTCCATATGTATAATTATAACCTTGCTTATACTCATACATACCCAGATACAGACACACGTGTGTGTATTTTATGTGTACATGTACATATAAATATATCACAAACTGATTAAAATGTCTGTTTCCTTTTTATAATTAAACATCATACCAGTTGAAATGCCCTCTCCTTCTTACATAAAACAATTCAGTAGGTTTTTCTTAGTTTGATTTACCAGAGTTTCTTAGATTGCTTTGCCCATCCCTCTTAAACCTGTCACAATATTGCATGGATTCTGTTTATATATTTTAACTAGACACTTATTTGGCATGAACATTTCCTAACAATAGTAATTTTCCATGGCATAAATTACTGAATTTTTACTTTTCTGTATGTGTATTTGGAAAGTTGCATCTTGACCAATTAAAAAACACGATTATTTAAGGGTAGAGAAAGAGCTCCATTTTTTTTTCTTTGTTCCTCTCTGGTATTCTATCTTGATACTTAAAGAATTTAAGAAGCAAGAATAAAGCTCTAATAAAAACAAAACAAAACAAAACAAAACAAAAAATTCACAACTGAAATTTAAGCTTTTCTAATCCAGCAACCAGTCATGGACATAACATTGATATAAGAATTCCCTAATTTTCTATCAAGAACAGAGAATATATAAACAGGCTACAAGTTTTGGTAGCTGAGTATTTGATAAAGGAGCTGTAGTAAGGTAGTCAAAAAAACTTTTGGAAAATTTTACATTTTAAAACTAAACTAAATCTAGAAATCATGTCTATTGATCACTAATTTCATGACTCTAAGCAAGTCACATAACTTTATTTAGCATCAATATTCTCATCTGTAAAATAGGAATAAATATAGTAATTAGCTTATTCTATTATGACCTTCTGATTTTTCCCTCTTTCTATCTATGTCCAATGAGCAGATTGATTGATGATAAGCATTTACCCAGAACCTATGAAGTTCTTCCATTAAAGGTGTGTAGAAATATTGATCAGAATCAATTTTCACATTGATGAGATCCGTGTCCTTAAAATATTAAAATACATAAACAAGATTATGTAAAATGAGGTCATTGATTTATGTTAAAAATAAAAGAGTACGGGGGTACCTAAGTGGCACAGTGGATAGAGCACCAGCCCTGAAGTCAGGAGGACCTGAGTTCAAATCTGGTCTCAGACACTTCCTAGCTATGTGACCCTGGGCAAGTCACTTAATCCCAATTGCCTCAGCCAATAAATAAATAAATAAATAAAAATAAAAGAATACTCAGGGTTTATTTGGTTTTCTTTTTAATATAGTCAGTTTATAGAAAAGGAATCTGGGACCCATAGATGTAAAATGAGTGGCCAAAATTCACATAAGAGATTGGGGTTTGACCATAAGTGAATATTCATTCACATGCACACAAACATGCACAACTATATCTATGACTCTATATAATATAAAAACTGGGGTAAATGATTTTTGCTTTATATATTGTTTACTTTTCTGTTAATCTCTTATTAATATATCTATACTTTGAAAGAAAAGAAGGAATGTGCACCTTACCAATAAATGGAAATCAACAATAGCAACTATATTCTGGTTTGAATTATATGCCCTAAAAGTTTACCTGTGTTCATGATTATTCATTCATATGTGTGTATAAGCACTCTGTATGTTTATGTATATATCCACAAGTATATGCACTTGTATATTATATGTCTGGTTGTGCTCATGTGTATATAAGTATATGCACACACATTTATACATATATTCATGATAATGTTATGTGAATATCTGTATATATGCAAACTGTCTCTTTAGAAAAAAAAATCCACCCCTGTCAGATTGGTTAAAATGACAGGAAAAGATAACAATGAATGTTGGAGGGGATGTGGGAAAACTGGGACACTAATACATTGTTGGTGAAACTGTGAATGGATCCAACCATTCCATTCTGGAGAGCAATTTGGAGCTATGCTCAAAAAGTTGTCAAACTGTGCATACCCTTTGACCCAGCAGTGTTTCTACTGGGCCTATATCCCAAAGAGAGGAGGGAAAGGGCCC
This sequence comes from Myrmecobius fasciatus, assembly GCA_023553655.1. Classification (NCBI taxonomy): domain Eukaryota; kingdom Metazoa; phylum Chordata; class Mammalia; order Dasyuromorphia; family Myrmecobiidae; genus Myrmecobius; species Myrmecobius fasciatus. The sequence goes on from JAJPUD010027051.1 coordinate 3,539, forward strand.
CACATGTGCAACAATGTTTGTGGCAGCCCTTTTTGTAGTGGCTAGAAACTGGAAACTGAAGGGATGCCCATCAATTGGAGAGTGGCTGAATTAATTATGGTATATGAATGTTATGGAATATTATTGCTCTGTAAGAAACGACCAGCAGGACGATTTCAGAGAGGGCTGGAGGGACTTGCATGAACTGATGCTGAGTGAAATGAGCATAACCAGGAGATCATCATACACAGCAACAACAGTATTGCATGATGATCAATTCTGATGGACATGGCTCTCTGCAACAAAGAATTGTCTCAAACCAGTTCCAATTGTTCACTGAAGAAAACCATATACACCCAGAGAGAGGGAAATGAAATATGGACCACAACGTAACATTTTCATGATCTCTATTGACATTTGCTTGCATTGTGTTGCCTTTCTCTGATTCTTTTTTTTTTCTTGCATAACTTCTCAAGCATTTCAACATTATTAACATGTAGTGGACTTCCTGCCATCTAGGGGAGGGGAGGGGACTGGGGGTAAAATTTGTAATGGAAAGCTTTGTAAAGATCAATGTTGGGAAACTACCCATATATATGTTATACAAATAACAAGCTTTAATAAAAAAAAGAAAAAAAATCCAGTAATCATTGTAAAATAAATATTAACTTAGAGGAAAGAACTAATTCCTATATGATAAAATAAAATGTGACAATTTTAAATTATTTGTATATTCCTAATATAAAAATATTTGAAATTTTAGAAGAAAGATACCTAGATAATACTGTCTTTATACAGTGTTTGGAACTTTTGGTTTTATACCTTATATATTTTTGTGGATTATGTTAAAATTTAAAAAAATATATATCTATATATGACAAGAGACCTGGTAAGTTGGTTCTTTTTGCCATAACACAGGAAGAATGGAATTGTTGTTCCTGCAAAGTGTCTGTGTCCACCCAGCTGAGAGATTTCCTGTTATTAATGAAAATGTCAGCAAGCAAAAAGGTGACCTCTCTATACAAAAGCACATCACTGGAGGTGAAATCTCAAATGTTTTAGTTAAATTTGTCCTTATGTGTAAGCATTCAGAGACAAGAGCATAAGTGAAGCAAGGGGAAACACATCATTACCACTTTTGACCTTTCCCAGCACCAAAAAAGAATAGAACTAATTAAGGATCCAAGATATCATTGTCATGGTGAGTTGTGCATAGGCCAGAGGAAAAATCCTGAAGAGACAGGCATGGGGGGGTGGGAAGGAACTCTTTTTGAATATTTTCAGAAATCCAAATGACAATATGGAATTGTATTTTAACAATGAATTAGTGTGGGGCTGCTAGTTGGTGTAGTGGATAGAGCACCAGTCCTAAAGTCAGGGAGACTTAAGTTCAAATCTGCCCTCAGACATTTAACACTTCCTGGCTGTGTGTTCCTGGCTGTGTGACCCTGGACAAGTAACTTAACCCCAATTGCCTCATCAAAAAAAAAATATGAATTAGAAGCTATTGGCTCATTTTTTTTAAAAATCATTCTACTCCAAAGATTTTTTATTTTTAAAACTATGATGGTTTTCAACACATACATACCAAATTAAATCAGTGATAGTATAAGTTCAAATCAGTTAAGCGAATTAAAAATATTTTTTGTCTGAAATTTTTAAATAATAAAAAAGAAATTGTGCTAGAATCAATTACTAATTTGAGAAGTCTAAAATTTAAAATTTCATTTAAAATTTAAAAATTCATTAAAATTTTAAAATTTAAAATTTAATTTAAAAAGAATTTATAATTTGGCAAATCATCAAATGTTACAAAACAGAGGGTGAATTTTTGACTGTTTAGATTTAAAATGTGATGGGTATGTTAATAATGTATATGAAAATTGTAAAATGTATTGTGTATATATATTGGAGATCTGAATGTTAAACATTTGCCAGAATACCTCTGACAAATGGAATACCAGCATACTCATACTTATACCTATATTGTTTCTTCATTTCACACTTTTATTTATTTATTTATTTTTTGCACAGCAGTTTCTACTGTATCCAACTCAGATGTGAGGAATTTTTAGACTATCATGAAAATTTTGATAAAGAAAAAAAAAAACTTATTTGGTTTTGGTTTCCAAATCCTGGAAATAATTACAGAATTTGACTTTGAAGAAACTATTTCCTCTTCCATTATTACACATTCTTGTGAGTATTTAATTTTGCTAAGAGTTATTTTTAGGCAGGTGAATTTCAGGGAGGAAAAAATTAGCATTTACCAAAACAAAAAGTAATAATGTAAATGGGTCATGCTGTAAATTCTTGGTGTTATTCACAAGTTAACATCTAAACAAATCTTTAAGATACCAAAAATGGGAAGCCAAACAGAGTTCTTATGCTGTAAATCACATTATTGTTAAATCATTTTCCTGGAGCATCCTGTTAATGAATCTACATAGTTAATTCATCATTTGAAAATTCAATTAATTATAGAATATAACTGCAACATATTTGGTATATGTGATCTAGGTATTAATATCAAAAATAGTTAAATGATAAAATCGTAATTTAAGGACATCCAGGCAACTAGCAGATGAAGTTAACCTCCAAGTTCCTATCTGGAAATTTGGGTAAATGCATCAATATGTTATAGGTAGTTTTTTTCACTTAGATTGTTAACTGCTTCCATCATAAAGGAGAAAGAGTTTAGAAGTAGCTGTTTGATTACAATAAGTCTCAATTAGTTCAAGGTCAATAAAAGCTTTTATTATCCATTTGATCAATGTCAAAAATTATTTTTGTGTGATGCTATTTAATCTAAAACTTCAGTTACAAAAGAAGATCTGATTTTAAAAGTATGCAGTCTGAGTAAAGTAGTGACAATAGTGATGCCCTTCATTCTTTTACATAGTTAATTATTTCCTATTGTTTAGGTGTAAATAAAAGGCACATATACATTAATTAAATGAGAGTATTGTATTGAAGTTTTAAGAAATTGATAACTATTCCTATAACTATATCTATTAGGGCTGGAGAATTTTGAAATTCAAAATCATATTTCTTAGATTAAATTATTGAAATTCCAATAATATTTTGTATTATTATTTTCAATATTAATGCATGACTTCATCTTTTTTTTACTAAGGAAAAAAACAAATCAACAAAAAAAACCCAAAGATGTATCAGATTATTATTCCCTTGTGACACTCTTCTCATATTGCATCCAGCAGTGAGAACACTGAATAAACATAATTCACCATCTTTAGGACATTTGCAGCCTTTTGTGAGTTAGAATGCAATCTGCTGCTAATCATGTAAGTCCTAGAAATGGTCTTTGGAGAAAAGCCTGTTTTCCTTCAAAACAGATAATTAGCTACAATGTGATTTATAGTTTTAATTGTTTAATCTAAGAAGTAACTTGTTTCATATTTAAATTATCAAAAATTAAGTCATATTGAAAGTAGTATGACAATATGGGAATTCTAAATCAATACTTACATACTTAAATTTCTGACTTTATCATTCCTATCAAATATATCTATTTTTTATGTGCAGTGTGGAATTAGTTTTATTTCATAATATTCATTCTTAGTAGTAGATCTGGTAATAAAATTTTTTAAATGTGTTTTTAAATAATGAAATTTTAAAATTTAAACAAGAAAAGGTGGAGTGAGTTAATGACTGCTTTGAAGCACAATGTTTTCTAATAAAGAGGAGGGTTATGGAGGTGCTCTTCAGAATGATAAAGTCAATGGGCTTAATTTAAAAAGGGATAAAATTTGGTTGAACTTTAAAACCCCTTGATCCAAGATTGCAAAGCTCTTCCTGCTTTTCATCACAGTCAACACAATTTCAATCCTCTAAATGGATTTTGGAGTGACAGCACCCACAAATATTTGGAATGTAACAAATTTCCAGCAAAAGATATCTTGGAAGGACTTCAGGAAAGATCTGTCTCAGTTGGGCAGATGGGAGATTTGGCCCTGCTCAGGCACATTTCAGGGATGCCGGAACAGAGAGACCCCACATAGAGAATCAAGTGTGAAATTATTAGTTAAAATAGAGCAATGTTGGCCACTCTTTCTTGATTCAGAAGGTCAGTGGATCAACATAGTAGCTCTGAGACCTCCAGCATAATTAAAGAGGGCAAATAGTGAGCACCTAAATACTATTATAACAGGCAGAACTAGGGCAAGCCCATCCAGTGCAGGGGGAATCCTGAGGCACCACTGGCCTCAAGGCAGTGAGAATCTCCTTTAACTTCCTAGAGAAATTTGGGAAAATCTTTCCTATGTCCTAGGAGCAGATTTCAACATTTAAAAATGAGCAAAAAAGCAAACAAAGAGCATTGCCTATAGATACCTATTATGGAGATAGGGAAGCACAGAATTCAAATCCTGAGGATACTAAAGACAAACACTTCCAGATGAAGCTTCAAAGGTAGATATGAACTAGTCTCCAACTTAAAACATTCTCTTAAAAGAATTCAAAAAGGATCTTAAAAGAAAGTTAGAAAAACAACAGAGAAAGGAAATGAGAGCTCTACAAAAGAGTTTAGAAAGAGAAACATAAAAATTTATTGATGAAAACAATTCCTTAAAATGCATTTGGTAAAATGGAAAGATACACACACAAACACACACACACACTTATATATATATATATATATATACACGCACACACACTTATGTATATATATATATATATACACACACACACTTATATATATATATATATATATATATATATATATATTCTCATATATACATGTGTGTGTGTGTGTCTGTGTGTACCAAAGAAAACCATTTCTTAAAAAATAATTTGGCAAAATGGGAAAAGAAAAAACAACTCCTTGAAAAATAGAATTGGTGAAATAGAAAAAGAGAGCAACTACTAAAAAAAATGGATTGGAGAAATGGGTAAACCATCCACAAACAAAATAAATCATTTAAAAGTATAATAACACAAATTAACAAAAGAGGTTAAAAAACTAACAAGAAAATAATTCACTAAAAATTCGAATTGGACAAATGAAAGTAAACAAATGGATGAAATATCAAGAATAAGTCAAAACCCAAAAAGTGCAGGAAAGTAGAAAAAATTGTAAAATATTTCATTGAAAAGACCCTGGAAAATTGACCAAGGAAAGACAATCTAAGTATAATTGGATTATGTGAAAACCATGTGAAAAAAAGCCTGAAAAACATCTTTCAAGAAATCATCAAAGAAATTTGCCTAGATATCCTAGAACCAGAGATTTAAAAAAATTGAAAGAATCCACTGTGCACCTCTTGAAAGAGACCTAAAAATGAAAACTCCAATTATGATTATGAATTATCATATCAAGGAGAAAATACTACAAGTAGAAAGAAAAAATCAAACATCAGGAACTATAATCAGGATTACTCAGGACCTCTCAGCTTCCTTTTTTAAAAGATCAAAGGATCTGAAATATGATATTCTGGAGTACAAAGGAGCTTGGACTGCAGCCAATAATCAGATACCCAGCAAAACTAAGTATTATCTTTCAGGAGAGAAGATAGTCATTTAATGTAATAGGACATTTTCAATTATTTTTAATGAAAAGATGAGGGCTGAATAGAAAATTTGATCTTCCAGTACAGAATTCAATAAAAGCATAAGAAGGTAAAATTTTTTATTTGTTTAACATCCTTTAAAAACTATATTTTTGGGGCAGCTAGGTGGCACAGTGGATAGAGTACCAGCCCTGAAGTCAGGAGGACCTGAGTTCAAATCTGGTCTCAGACACTTAACACTTCCTTGCTGTGTGACCCTTTGCAAGTCACTTAACCCCAATTGTCTCAGCAAAAAAAAACAAAACAAAACAATCAAAAACTATGGGAAGATACGTGTAAGTATTAATACTGTATATTTGATAGTGGCATTCTTATAGTATGTAGGTATAATGTGATTTTATTTTGATGACATAAAAAAGAAACTCAGTATGGAAAAGAGATTGTACTGGGGGAAGAGGAAAGGGGAGGCAAATGGGATAAATTGTATCACATGAAAAGGTAAAAAACATATCAATTAAAGTTGAGGGAAAGAAGGCGGGGGATAACCATTGGATTTGGCTCAAAGAAGGAGTATCATACCTATTTTATTTGATATGCAAACTTGTGTAACCCTACAGGAAATTAGGAAAGGAAAAGTGAAAGGAAGGGAGGAAGCTAATAGAAGGGTGAACAGAAGTCGAAAGGAAAAGCTATAAGAAAGAGAGAGGGTCTGTAAAAGGGGAGGTCTTTTTGAAGGAGGTGGTGGTCAGTAGCAAATAACTGATGAGGAGGAAATGGGGAAAAGAAGAGAAAAAATATAATTTGGGGAAACAGGTTGGCAGAAATACAGAGTTAGTAATTTTAAATACGAATGTGAATGGGGTGATATCTCTCATAAAACATAAGGTGACAGACTTGATTAAATGCTAGAATACTACAATATATATTTTATGTGAGTGTGTGTGTGTGTGTGTGTATATATATATATATATATATATATATATATATATATATATATATATAAAAGTAGGAATAGTGATCCTGATCTCACATCAAGCAAAAGCAAAATAGATCTATTTAAAAGAGATATGGAAGGAAACAACATCTTTGTAAAGGGTACCATAGATAAGCAAGTAATATCAACACTAAACATATATGCACAAAAGGTATAGCATCCAAATGCCTAAAGGAGAAGTTGAGAATTGTAAGAAGAAATAAACAGCAAAAGTATACTAGTGGGAGATCACAATCTCCCTCTATCAGGAATAAACAACAAAGAACTTAAGGAAGTAAATAGAATTTTAGAAAATGATAGACCTTTGGAGAAAATTGAATGAAAACAGAGAGGAAATTTATTTTTTCTCAGTAGTACATGGAACCTATACAAAAATGACAATAATGAAACAATTTACCAAATTTTGGGGGGATTCAGTAATAAAGCAGTCATTAGGGGAAAATTTAAATCTCTAGTGCTAACATGAATAAAATTGAGAAAGAAAAGATCAGTGAACTGGGAATGCAGCTAAAGAAGCTAGACAAAGAACAAAATCAAACCCCCCAATTAAATCCCAAATTTGAAATTCTGAAAATGAGACTAATAAAATTGAAAGTAACAAAACTATTGAACTAATGAAAAATTAAGAATTAATTTTATGCTAAAACCCCAAAATATATAAGATTTGGTTAATTTGATAAGAAGGAAAGAAAGCCAAATTACCATATCAAAAGTGAAAAGAGTAAACTCATAGCAAAAGAAGAGCAAATTAAAGCAAAAATTACTAGCTATTTTTCCCAAGTCTATACCAATAAATGTGATTATCTATATGAAATGGAAGAAGTTATAAAATTATAGATTAAAAGATTAACATAGAAGGAACTATATTACTTAAATAGTCCCTACTTAGAAAAAAGAAATTGAACATGCTATTAATGAGCTCCCTAAGAAAGCCAGATAGCTTTACAAGTGAATTCCACCGAACTCTTTAAAAAACAATTAATTTTGATACTTTACAGACCATTTGAAAAAAATAGGAGTATTGCCAAATTCCTTCTACAACACAAATTTGGAACTGATACCTAAACCAGGAAGTGCTAAAAAAAAGGAGAAAGAAAATTAAGACCAATCTCCCTAATATATATCATTGCAAAAATTTCAAATAAAATGTTAACAAAGAGATTACACAAAGTTATTAGCAGGAGAGTACACTATGAGCAAAGTGGGATTTATGCCAGGAATGCAGGACTGGTTCAGTATCAGGAAAACTATTACCATAATTGACAATATCAATAACCAAACTAACAGAAATCATATGATTACATCAATAGAAGCAGAAAGAGTATTTCACAAAATTGAGCATCCATTCCTGTTAAACATATTAGAAAGCATAGGTATAAAAAGAGTTTTCCATAAGCTGATAAGTAGCATCTATCCAAAGCCACCAGCAAGCAATACATATAATGGGGATAAATTAGAATCATCCCCACTAAGACTGGGGTGAAATAAAGTTTCCCACTAACACCTTTAATGTTCAATATTGTATTAGAAATATTAGCTTTATACTACTTAAACTCATCTATTTATTTAGTGCTAAACCAAACAAACCCCCAAGAAATTAATTTACTGAGCTAGAAAAATTAACAAGAAAATTCATCTGAAAAAAAAAAAAAAGCTCAAGAATTTCAAGGGAATTAATGCAAAAAAAAAAAAAAAAAAGCAAATTAGGGTGGCCTAGCTGTACCAGATCTAAAACTATATTATGAAGCAGCAGTCATCAAAACCATTTGGTACTGGCTAAGAAAAAGAATAGTTGAACAGTGGAATAGGTTACATTCACATGACAAAATAGTCAATGACTATAGTAAAGTAGTGTTTGATAAACCCAAAGACCCCAGACTTTGGGATAAAAACTCACTATATGATAAATTGCTTGGAAAATTTGAAATAATAGGAAGAAACCAAGCATTGACCCACACCTAGCATCGTTTACCAAGATAAGGTTGAAATGGATTCATGATCTAGACATGAATCATATAAACAAATTAGAAGAATGTAGGATGGTTTACCTCTTAGATCTGTGGAGGAGGAAGGAATTTGTGATCAAAGAAGAACTAGAGATTATCATTGATCACACAATAGATAATTTTGACTATATCAAATTAAAAAGTTTTTGTACAAGCAAAATGCAGACAAGATTAGAAGAGAAGCAAACAACTGTGAAAACATTTTTACATTCACAGGTAATGATAAAGGACTCATTTCTAAAATATACAGAGAATTGACTCAAATATATAGGAATTCAAGCCATTTTCCAATTGATAAATGGTAAAAAGATATGAACAATTTTCAGATGAAGAAATTGAAAGTATTACTAGTCATATGAAAAGGTGCTCCAAATAAAAATTGATGAGAGAAATGCAAATTAAGACAACTCTGAGATACCACTACATACTTGTCAGATTGGCTATGATGACAGGAAAAGATAATGGCAAATGTTGGAGGGGATGTGGGAAAACTGGGACACTGATACATTGTTGATGGAACTGTGAACGGATCCAACCATTCTGGAGATCAATTTGGAATTATGCTCAAAAAGTTATCAAACTTTTTGAGGTATCAAAAATACCCTTTGACCCAGCAGTGTTTTTACTGAGCCTTTATTCCAAAGAGATCTTAAAGAAAGGAAAGGGACCCACATGTGCAAAAATGTTTTTAAAGCAGCCCTTTTTGTAGTGGCAAGAAACTAGAAAGTGAATGGACGCCTATCAATTGAAGAATGGCTGAATAAATTATGGTATATGAATGTTATGGAATATTATTGTTCCGTTAAGAAATGACCAACAAGATGATTTTAGAGAGGCCTGGAAAGACCTACATGAACTGATGCTAAGTGAAATGAGCAGAACCAGGACATCATTGTACACAGCAACAAGACTATATGATGATCAATTCTGATGGACATGGTTCTCTTCAACAATGATTCAAACCAGTTCCTAATGTTCAGTGTTGAGGATAGTCATATACATCCAGAGAGAGGCCTATGAGAACTGACTGTGGACCACAACATTTTAACACTTTCTGTGAATATTTGCTTACATTTTGTTTTCCTTCTCAGTTTTTTTGTTCTCTTTGTATATCTGATTTTTCTTGTGCAGTAAGATAACTGGACAGACATGTATACATACATTGGATTTGTCATATAATTTATGTATTAGACTATGATGTATTAGACTACCTGTCATCTAGGGGTGGGGGTGGGGGGAATGTGGGGAAAAATTTTGAACAAAAACATTTTTTCCAAAGGTCAATTAGAAAATCACTCATATGTTCTGTAAATAAAAAGCTTTAATTAAAAAAAAAGAAGAAATGTTAGCTTTAGCCATAAAAAAAGAAATAATTTGATGGAATCGGGGTGGGTAATGAGGAAACGAAATTATTACTCATAGCAAATAATATGCTGGTATACACAGAGCATCCTAGAGAATCAACGAAAAATTATTAGGGGCAATTAACCACTTTAGCAAAGTTACTGAATACAAAATAAACCCACAGAAATTGTTATCGTTTCTATATGTTACCAAGATATTAGCAGCAAGAGATACAAATTTGTAGATCATATGAAACATTTGAAATCTAAGAGAAAGCCAGGAACTTTACATATATGTATATGTGTTTATATATATATCTAAACAGAAATACAAAACACTTTCCCTACAAATAAAGTAAGATCTAAATAATTGGAAAAATGTCAATTGCTTATGGGAAGGCTGAGGTAATATAATAAAAATGATAATTCTATCTAAATTAATCTATTTATTTAGTGTCATATCAATCAAAACTACCAAAATTACATTACTTGCCTACAAAAAACAATAACAAAATTCGCTTGGAAGAATAAAAAGTCAAAAATTTCAAGGGAATTAATGAAAAAATGCATATAAAGCTGGCCTAGCTGTACTAAAACTATATAATAAAGTGCCAGTTATCACAACCATTTAATACTGGCTAAGAAATAGAGTAATTGATCTATGGAATAAATTAAGTTCACAAAACACAATGGTCAATGACTATTTGATAATCTACTGTTTGATAAACGCTAAGGTTCCAGATTCTGGGATAAGAACTCATTATTTGACAAAATTTACTGGGAAAATTGGGAAATAGTATGGCAGAAACTAAACCTTGACCAACATTGGATACTCAATATCAAAATAAGGTTGAAATGGGTTTATGATTTAGACATAAAATGTGTTAACATTAGTAAATTAGGAGAACATGGCATAATCTACTTCTAAGATCTGTGAAGAAGGAAGGAATTTATGTTCAAAGATCTAGAGAACATTATGAAATGCAAAATGGATAATTTTGAATATGTTCGATTAAAAATGGTTTGTACAAACAAAACCAATGCAGCCAAGGTTAGAAGAGAATCAGCAAATTGGGATATTATTTTTTTTACATACAAGGGTTCTGATAAAGTTCTCATTTGTAAAATATATACAGAGCTGAGTCAAATGTATAACTATACAAGAAATTTCCTAATTGATAAATGGTCAAATGATATGACCAAATTGTTTTTAGATAAAGAAATTAAAGTCATTTCTAGTCATATGAAAAATGTTCTAAATCACTATTGATTAGAGAAATGCTAATTAAAACATTTAAATTTTTAGGTACCACATGACACCTCTCAGATTGACTAAGATGACAGGATAAAAAATGATAAATGTTCAAGGAGATGCAGAAAACCTGGGACACTAATATATTTTTGGTGGAGCTGTGAATTGATCCAACTACTTTGGAGAGCAACTTGCAATTATGTCCAAAGGGCTATACAGGGATAAATGTTGAATGCATACCCTTTGATCCAGCAGTCTCTCTTGGGTAAGTATCCCAAACAGATAAAAAGGGAAAATGACCCCACATGTGTAAAAAATGGTTGTAGTATTTTTTTTAATAGTGGTAAGAACAGGAGACTGAATGAATGCCCATCAGTTGAAGAAAGACTGAATCAGTTATAATATATGAATGTGGTAGAACATTATTTTTCTATAAGAAATTAAAAATAATACACATGAAGGTGGTCTATCTGTACCAGGCCTAAAAATATATTATAAATTAGCAGTCATCAGAACCATTTGATACTGGCTAAGAAACAGAGTAATTGATCACTGGAATAAACTAAGTTTACAAGCAGCCTGATTTCAGAAAGGTCTGGAGATATTTACATAAAATAATGCTAAGTGAAGTGAATAGAAACAAGAGAACATTGTGCTCATTAACAACATGATTATATGATGCTCAACTGTCATGGCCTTTGCTCTTTTCAATAGTGAGGTGATTCCCAGACAATTTGAATAGAATTGTGATGCAGAGATTCATCTACATCCACAGAGAGGACAACCTGAACTGAATGTGGATCCCAATATAGCATTTTCACCTTTTTTTTGTTGTTTGGTTGCTTGTTTTTACTTTCTTTATTATGTTTCCCCTTTTGATCTGATTTTTTATTGAGCAGCATGATAAATATAGAGATATGTTTAGAAATGTTGTCTAACTTATATTAGATTGCTTGCTGTCTGGAAGAGGAGGGAGCTGGAGAGGGCAGGAGAAAAAATTGCAGCAAAAGATTTTGCAGAGTTAAATATTTACAACTATTTTGCATGCTTTTTAAAAAATCAAAACTATTGTTATAAAAATAACTCCTTGATTGTTAATAGTCTAAAACATTAAGATATCCTTCAAAAGAAAGACTAAGACCATTTGGTACTGGCTAAGAAATAGAGTAGTCGATCAGTGGAATAGGATAGAATCACAAGACAAACTAGGCAATAACTATAGCAATTTGGTTTTTGATAAACCCAAAGACCCCAGCTTTTG
>JAJPUD010027052.1:0-15899 GCA_023553655.1 Myrmecobius fasciatus
AACTTAAGTCTGCCTTTGTGGCTTCATCTGGGATTGTTTTCATAATGACAGGATCTGGGGACTATTCTATTTTTTCTCCGTAAAAGCTTTCTATGGTGAGAGCTCTCTTCTGCTTCTTGCTCATGATTTAAAGTTGGGATATTGGTCAAAATCAGAGAAAACTGCAACAATTTGTATTTGCCCTGGGGCAGTTTGCCAAGTTGACTTCCGGTCTGAGGCTGGTCGGGCTAGATTCGCACTAGGACCACGTTTTCAGCTGCTCTGGATCCACCCTTTTCCAAAGGCAGATCTGCCAAAGCACCTGCCCGCAAGCAGAGCAAAGTGGCCCAGGCGTCTCCCAGGGGCTTCCTGGGTGCCTCAAATCTGCTCTTCTATTGCAGCCCTGACTTCTGCCCCGGCTGGAGTCTGAAGGCGACCAGAGGCCGATTTCCCCTGAGGCTAACCTTCTCTGGAGTTCTTTCAAGGTCGATTTTTGATAGAAGTGCATTGTAGTCCAAATGTTTGGCGGAGTCCTCACTCAAAAACCAGTTGGAAGGCTTACTTTGTCTGGGTTTGAGGGAAGGTCCCAGGAGTTCACAGAGAAAGCTGTCCGCAGTTCGCCATCTTGGCTCCGCCCCCTCAATAGTCAGTTTTTTCAAATGATTCTTATACTTTATAATTTCAAAATCCTCCACTATTCTGGTTGTTTTTTTTTAAAATTTTTTTTTAGTTTATCAATGTCCTTCTTAAAGTGTGATACCCATAGCTGAACATCATACTCCAAAGTGGGATCTTCACCTCCCTAACCCTGTACATTAAACCTTTTCTAAAGAAATACATAATTGAATTAGTTTCTTTTGGCTTCTATATCACACGGTCAGTACATACACACACAGTCATACAAACACAACATATATAATATATGCACACACATATGCATATAGGTGTATACACATACACCTATATGCATATGTATGTGTGTATATGTGTATATATATAGTTATGATACATATAATTATATATGTATATATATATATATATAATTATTCATATCCATGTCCTTCCATACATTTCTGAGATTTTTTTTTTACTTCATCTGTTTTATCTTGAACCAACAGTGCAATTGATCTAACTTCTTTCTTGACCATTCATTTTCTGGGTGATGTCTTTTATCAATGAAAGAAGGCACTTACTATGTGCCAGACACTGTACTAATTACTGGTGAACAGAAAGAAAATCAAAACATTCTTTGCCTTTGAAGAGGTCATATTCTAATGAGGGAGGAAAAATACAAGCAACTATGTATGTCCAAGTATAAACCTAGGGAAAACTGGAGGCACTATGAGAGGGAAAATACTAGTATTCAGAGGAAGTGGAAAAGGTTTCTTGCAAAAGGTGGGATTTGAGCTGAGATTTGAGAAAGACAGGGAAACCAGGAGGCAAAGATAGGGAGGGATTTGCAGCTTCTTGTATGTAAGTCGCCATTGGCAACTTGCTGAAACTTGTTAACACCTGCCATCAATCTTTTCATTGCTTGTTTTCACCCACAATTTGGATTCTTTGTGATATTCCATGGTTTTTGTAGCCATAGATAATTCCTGGAAGCATGTTCATGTTAAAAAGATGAAATTTCATGTCAAGGAGTCGCTTAGGACTATTAAAAAGATTGTGTATCCTCTTAAATAAAATCCATGAAGAAAAATACTACTGTTTTATGAGAAATGATGAGTTCAGTGATCTTAGAAAAAACATGGATAGACTTGCATGAAATAATGAAGAGCAAAGTGAACAGAACAAACAGAATGCTTTAGACAGTAATAGCAATATTGTTTTAAGAATTCTTTTTGAGTGACTAAGTCATTTAGGCATATAAATGCCTAAATTAATGACAAGGGACTTATGAAGGAAGAAACCATTTATATCCTGAGAAAAAACTAATATACATTCAGAGGTGTGTGTGTGTGTGTGTGTGTGTGTGTGTGTGTGTATGTGTGTGCATATACATGTATATAAAAACAATTTTACATATATACACACACATACATTTATGTCTAATGGCAACTATATCTAGGATAGGGAGAGAGGGAAGAAAAAACAGAAAGGAAAGGAAAGCTACATGATAACTTTATTTTATATTTAAAAGGAACAGTGAGTTGAACATGACATATTTGCAGTTTCATATACAATCTTTTTTTCTATTCTATTTTATGAAAATGCTTGTTTTATTTCTTAAGAATAAAATAAATAAAATAGTCCAATTTACCTATTCATTTCTGGAAGCATCTGTAGTGTGTGTCCAATGTGATGTCCTGATAGGACTCACTCAGTTGGATACTTATTCTACTCTATGCTATTCTTTGGAAAAAGAAATTATTCATCTACTTGTTTTTTGTTTGTTTGTTTGTTTGTTTTTTTGTTTGTTTTTGTGTGTGTGTGTTTTGGTGGATTGTTAAACCAAACTCTTTGAAGTGTTTGAGAGTCTCATTTAAGAGGTGATATTTTATTTTGAAAATTAATACGATCATCACAACAATATTATACCAATTTAATAACAATATCTATACCAAATAGATACTTCAGAAGGTTCTCACTCATTACAGGGAAACTATGTAGGAAATACTTCATGATAATGGCTAATCCTTTGATAAGTATACATCTTCCTATATTCTTTACTTCATTTCATAATCAGAGTAGTATGGAACAAAGTGATCTCTATGGATGCATCTATTAAAGAATTTTGTATATAAACAAGTTGTGGCTCATGAATTTATAATGGTTATCTCTGAGAAGAGTGAGACGTCTTGTATCTGCTCCTCAGAATTCTGAAAGTACTGGAGAGTTGGAGGTATTTCTTTTGTTATGCCATTAGTTTGAGTCCCTCCGGGCTATGTTTCTCACTCTCACTGTTAGGGGCAAGTGAATAGTATCCCAGTTTCATTTAATGACTTCTAAATCAATTAGTTTTTATAAATGAATATTTACTTTGAAGATATAGCAATAATAAAAGTACAATCCCCTTCTCCTCCCCATTTTAGGTGCACACTCTCCTGTTCAAAGTTTCAGACTCAGAAAAGTTTTTATACAACATCGGTCACAATAAGTTTATGTTCATATGTGACATGGGTGCAGAGGAGTCCTTGTCTCTCTGTAACCAATGACCTAGTCCCCCAAAAATCACTGCGGAAGGTCACTTCTTACTCCCCAAGGCATTAATGGTACTCTAGACACAAAAAAGTGGCATCTAAATAGAATGCTGATCTTCTGACCTTTGAACATTTACAAGGTTGGAATTTCCAATCCTTTCACCTAAAACAGACAGAGGAATGTTAGAATAAGGAGTGCCCAAGAGCTCTCAATTTATAGACAGACTCTTACTCGATGTTGTCAGAAAATAAGTCCAAGAGATTCAACAAGAGTACAGCTGAAAAATAAATGACAAAGTTGACTAAATGATCAACACCTTTTTGGAGATACCCCTTCAGTTCCAGTTAAACAGCCAGTTTATGGGATTTCTCTGAATCCTGTGGTTATTGTAGTTAGAATATTATCCATTCTCCATTGTCTCTCCAAGGTACCCCTGATAATGTTATCATAACTCTCCCAGAAGCAGCACTCTCTTGCATTTTGTGCTTGTGCCAGTCTCCCTTTATAAATGGAATGAATATTACTGTGTAGTCATGAATATAAAGAATTCAGATAAACATAGGAAGACATACAAACTGACACAAAATGAAAATATCATGGAAAACAATAGACATAATGACAATAATAATGTAAACTGAAAGAACAAAAAAGCCAAAACTGAATGTTTGACCCTAGTGAAAAGTTAAGGGAATGTACTTTCATTCTCACTCCCCCCCTTTTTTTTATACAAAGATGTGCAATATTGAATCTACTTTTCAACATGACTGATTCATTATTTGGAATTTTTCAACTTTTTTTTCCTCCTTTTAAAAATCTTTGTTATGAGGGAGGACTTGGTTTGTAGAGGAAGAGTGAAGGGAATATATTTAATAAAGGTGACAAAACTATAATTAAAAAAGAAAAGATTAATTTCACATGACTAATCAATTAACAGCCATATACTTATTAAATAAAATTTTACGCATATCAATTTTTTACATTGCCTGAATTTTCTCCTGCATTCCTCACTGAAAGCTATCCCATACAACAATGAAATATAAAAAAAAGAGGAAGAAGGAGGAAAAGCATGAAAACCAATTAAGACATTAAAAAATTCTAACAAGTTTCACTATGGGTCCCTTACAGTTACAAAGGAATCTTCTCATATTTGTTTTTGAGGGCTCACTTTATTCTTTACAGTTTTATAATATTAATTTTCTATTGTTTTGTGGTAGTTTTTCTTTCTACTTTCATTCCATTGTGTAATATTGTTTTATTAACTTCAGTTATTTCACTTAATATCAATTCATGGAATCTTTCTATACTTCTCTGTGCTCATCAAATTCATACAAATCAGCACTTATTAGGTACCAAATGCTATTGCCCAAGACACAAAGAGAAAGTGAAACAATTAAAATTATTACATTTGAATAGGAAAGAGAACAGGTATCTATATCTATCTTTTTATGGTCCATAAATGATAAATACAATAAAATCTTCTATTTCTAGCACTTTTAAATCAATGTGATTGTAGAAAACTGTGAAAATCTCATATATTCACTAGGGATATTCAGCGCATGATCTCAAAATCCATTCTCACTTATAGTTTATATAGTTTATAAAGATGAGTAAGTAGGCTCATGGCTTGGTGGTTTTTGAAAGTTTCTCAATTATTTGTTTTGAATAATAATAATGCCTATGAGGCAAGTAGGTGGTTGCAGTAACTAGAGCACTGAGCATAGAGTCAGAGAATAATGACCTGGCCTCCACTTATTAGTTGTGTGTTGAGTTACTTAATCTCTTATCTAATTCAATTTCTTCAACTATTAATGCCTCCTTCATTTGTTTTAAGGATCAGATGCATCCACAGAGTTAATTTTGCTTAATGATGCTCTAATTACCATTGTAAAAAGAGTCTTAGAATAGAGGGAGGTACATTTACCAAAAAAGTCAAAAGTTAGCTATTGTCACAAAGAATGTCCTACATAAGTCCCCTATAGATAGTGAAATCTTTTATATGCTATTATTTTCTAATGACATTGTGATGATTACTTCAAGTCCACGTATGGCACATAGAAGGCACTAAATAAAAATTTGTTTTCTTCTTTCTGATGATTTTTTCCAAGTCACTTAGCATCTTCTCCTCCTTTCCATATTTTAAAATTTCATTCATCAATTCTTAGAGTGGTTTGACCTTTAATTGTGAATTCCTGTCTCCTTCCCCCCCCCCATATTTGGCATGTGTCAACTATTTTTCCCATCTTCATCTTCTTTAATGCTATTTTTTCCTTCCTCAGATAGCACATCAGAGCTGGTGGTGCTGGAGTCTAAATGTGGCAGTGTTGATGGAAATTGTTATAGAAATGATGACAGATCTGTTCCATTTTTCATCTGGTTGTTTTCCCACTTCCAACGTCAACTGTAAGTACTCTTGGGCTACTCTGACTTAGTTTTTAGACCATATTTTCTGCAGATTTATTTCCTTCTTCACTGCTTGCTCTTTATGAGGCAATTCTCATAATCTTCCACCATTCTTCTCCATAAGGTTTTGCAAATGAGTTTATATTCCAAACCAGAGTTGCCCTTGGCTGCCTTGTCTCTCCATTTGGCAAGAAGATCAAGTGTTTGCTGACTGAGGCAGTTTCTGGGCTCTTTCAGTCTATTTGTTATAGCATTAGCCTTATTGAATGAACTTCATTATTCTCTCTAGTTATTGCTTTCAGGCATGAAAAGGCTCACATAATTTTAGCATCTTCTAATTTGTGATATTCTTATAATGAGTACCTTTTCATAACACTTCTTTATCTCATGAACTAAAAGTATATTTGCAATGTCTTTATGATGATATAGCAGAAACTTATTGTTATTTTTTTTGCAGATGATATTCAAGATGAAGCAAGGGACCAACTAATTCCTAAAGCTCACATTCTCAGAGATGTTTCATGTTCACTGAAGAAAGTTCCCTGATAACAAGTGTTTATCCTTCTGTTTTCTCCTTCTGTCCTTCTAATATTGATTTTAGAGTGGAATCTGAGATTTTTTTTGATAGGACAATGAATTATTTTTATTGATAATTCTAATAATCTCAATTGGAATTCTGTCATCTCTACTAATCTTATTGTTAGCAATGCTTCCTAAGGTCTACTTAACTTCATTCTCTAGGATGTATGGCTTTAGATCAGTAAAAACACCATTATGGTTATCAGTGTTCTTTCTTGTATAGTTCTTATGTTTATTCTTGCAAGTAAATTCCAGAAAAAAAAATCTACATTGACTACAATAAAGTCTTTGTGTGGTGTGGATCATCACAAAATGTGGCAGGTCCTTAAAATATGGGAGTACCAGATCATCTTGTTTCCTGAGAACCTGTATGTAGGTCAAGAAGCAACATTTACAACTGGACATAAAACAAGTGAAAGGTTGTGTCTTGTCATCTTATTTATTTAATTTTTATGCAGAATACATCATGCAACATGCCAGGCTGGATGAAACAAAAGCCAGAATTAAGGTTGCTAGGAGAAATATCAACAATCTTAGATATGTAGATGATACCACTTTGATGGCAGAAAATGAAGAAGAATTAAAGATGTTTCTTGATGAAGGTGAAAGAGGAGAGCGCAAAAGCTGTCAAAGCATATTATTAAAATAAAAACTAAGATTATAGCAACTGAAATCATGACTTCTTGGCAAATAGAGGGAGAAGAAATGTAAGCAAAGTTAAATTTTATCTTCTTGGGCTCAAAGATCACTGCAGAAGGTGACTGCAGTCACGGAATTAAAAGATGCTTGCTCAATGGAAGGAAAAGCTATGGCAAATTTGAAGAGCATATTAAAAAGCAGAGCTATCATCTTATTGACAAAGGTCAAAAGAAAGCTGGACACTGCAGATTGCTGCTTTCAGATTGTGGTATTGGAGAAGTCATTTGAGAGTCTTTTGGACAGCAAGGAGATCAAATCAATCAATACTTAAAGAAATAATTGAGACTTCTCATTGGAAGAATAGATACTGAAGCCAATGCTTATTTATTTGGGCCACGTAATAAGAATATGGGACTCATTGGAAAAGACCCTGATGTTGGGAAAGATTGAAGGCAAAAGGATAAAGGAATGGCAGAAGATGAGATGGATAGATACTGTCATCAATGCAGTGAACATGAGCTTGGGCAGATTTTGGTCGATAGTAGTGGATAGAAGGGTCTGACATGCAATGGTGAACAGGGTCAAAAAGAGTAGGACACAATCAAATGAAGGAACAACAACAACAAGAAATTAAACTCAGGATGATTATAAAAGGCATATGGGAGTATTTTTATCCTGTAATTCTTTAAAGTCCTTGGGATTCAAACCAAAAACAAAAGGCCAACAACAACAACAAAACTTCAATAGGAAATAATGAAAGTCTATGTCAATTTCTTTTCCTTTATCCACTTACCAGTTTTGGCATTAGTATTTTCTCTGAATAAATGAGATTGAAACTATTGTTAAGTGGTTCCAGTGTTTTCTCATCTGTATTCTTTCTTCTATTTTGGTGTGAATTTTGACTTTTGCTTTAGATAATTAATGGTCTGACGGCTCATAGAGAGTTGATTTTGATAAAACTTCCATTGGGGTCACTACTATTTCCTATTAGATAGGACTACCCTTCCACTGCACCTCAGCCATCCATAGCTGATCACACATGGAACCTCACAACTATTCAACTTCCTTGATAAAAAACAAACAAATAAAAACTCTCTATCTTTTTACCAGATTATAAATGGTAATCATTCTAGATGTCCTTATGCCTCATCTTACCTCAGCCTAATTTTTTTCTTTCATTGCAGTCTCCATTCCTTCTATCCTTTAACAATTTCTTATGCTATCACTCTTGCTCTGACTTTACTTTTCTCCTTTAATAATCTCTATCTGATGATTAATCAGTTCAACTCTGCACTGTTTTCTATTCTCAAATTCTTTATTTCTTTCTCCTATTGCTGCTTATCCCTGGCCAAACACCAGTCTTGAGTTGCCTTTATTACCTTCTTATTCCATTTCTATTCATATGCTATTGAGTGCAAATGGAAGGAAGCCATATCATTGACTCTACACTAGAAAATTAGGTTATCTAATATTAATTGAACTATTTTTGGGGAAGATTTTTAAAATTCTAAACTTAAAAAATAAAATAAGCATTTTCATAGGAAAGTAGAATAAAAAAGAATTGCATATGAAATTGTAAATCTATTATGTATAATTTGCTTTTCCCTTTAAATATGTGTGTGTATATATACATACACACATATATAATCAAACAATATGTACACATGTGTATATGTAGCATACCATATATACTAGACATAGAATACCCTACTACATATGCATTTTGTATATGTGTGTATACATATCCCCAAACCATAAATCTGCATATGTATGTGTTTATATGAATATGTGTGTATGTGTATATATACATATTCTATCTATTAGTTCTTTTTCTTCATGCAGATGGCATCTTTCTTCTTAGATCTTTTGTAGTTAATTTGGATATTTATAATAGTCAAAAAACTCATTTATTCAAAGTCATGCTTAAAATACTACTGCTGCTTTATTTTAAAAAAAAAGATCATATAACATCATTTCTTATGGCACGTAATACTCTATCATGATCATATACTAAAACTTGTTTAGCCATTCCCCAATTGACAGACATCTCCACAATTTCCTTTACTTTGCCACTACAAAAACTGCTATAAATATTATAGGACATATAGATTCTTTCCTTTTCCCCCTAATCATCTTGGGAAACAGAACTACTAGTAGTATTTCTGGGTCAAAGGATATAGGCAGTTTTATAACTCTTTGGGAATAATTCCAAATTGCTCTCCAAATTAGTTAGATTAATTAACAGTTGCTGTAGCAAAGCAATTCTATTGTTAATTTCTAATTGATTCCCTCTAACTCTCCACAGTAGCTATTCCAAACCATTTCATTACTCAAACCCCGAATACCTCTCTTCCCTTAATCTTTCAACTAAAGACCTTTTTCTTACTGTACTGAGAAAATGGAAACGATTCACTGTGAACTCTCTCTTTTCCCCTCCTTTTCATCTCAAAACCCTTTGGTATAATACTCTTATCTTTCTTCTTTTTGTCCCTGGTCTCTGACAATGAGGTGACCCTTCTCCTTGCCAAGGCCATTCCTTCTCTCTGTGCTCTTAATTACATCTCCTTTCTTCTTCTTTAGGAGACTGCCTTCTCAAAAAGAGATTAAAAATCTTCACTGGATCCTAGGATTCATTCAATCTATATTCTTTTATTGCTTCTCCTTTTCTCAGACCCTAGATAAAGCTGACTGTATTTCTTGACTTATCTTCCCTTGTTCTCACTCACTCTTTAGACTACTGAATTCCCAAGTTATTAATGATCTAATTACTAAGTCTGATGGTCCTTTCTCACACGACTTTTTATGACACCACTGCTACTTTTGGCATTGTTAACCAACTTCTTCTCCTGGATACTCCCTCCTCTCTGGATTCTTGTGATATGATTTCCTCCTTGTTTCCCTCTTACCTTTCTAAATGATAAATTTCAGTTTTCTTTGCTAGATCATCATTCATATATTTGCTCTATTTGTATGTGTGTTCTTCAATGCTCTTTCCTGTATTGTTTTCTCTCTTTTTAAATAGCATTTTATTGTTTCCAATTCCATGTGAAGACAATTTTAAAAATAATATAAATATATTATAAATAAATATAATTAAAAAAATATAGTTCCAATTTTCTCTTTCCCTTTCTTTCTACCCCTTCCCTGTGACAGTAAGCAATTTGATATAGGTTATATATTTTCAATCATATAAAATGTATTTCCAAATTAGTCATGTCATGAAAGAAAAAACAGACCAAAAGATAAAAAAAATGAAAATAAAATGAAAAACACATGAAAATAAAATGCTTTAATCTGCATTCAGATTCCATCAGTTCTTTTTCTGGATGTGGTTAGTATTTTCCACCATGAGTCCCTTGGAATTGTCTTAGATCATTGTGT
The DNA here is from genome assembly GCA_023553655.1 of Myrmecobius fasciatus. Lineage (NCBI taxonomy): Eukaryota > Metazoa > Chordata > Mammalia > Dasyuromorphia > Myrmecobiidae > Myrmecobius > Myrmecobius fasciatus. Next base: position 10,123 of record JAJPUD010027052.1, read on the forward strand.
AGCTGAGAAAAGTTAAATCATTCATAGTTGATCACACAGTGTTGATGGTTTTATGTACAAATGTTCTTCTCATTTTGCTCATTTCACTTTGCATTTCTCATACAAGTCTTTCTAGTTTTTTTTTCTGAAATCTATTGGGATATCTTTTCATCTCTCACAATACACTCTCTCTTGGCTACCTTATCAACTCCCATTGGTTTTTTATGTGAATGACAAATTTATATATCCAGTTTCAACTTGTCCTCTGAGCTTTAGATGGGAATCACCAACTACCTATTGTGTATTCAAGTGGCTGCATATTTAAGAGTACATATGTGCTCTTATGTATTCTTAAGAACATAAGAGTCAGACCATACTGGTTCTCTTGTCACATTTTCATCTACATCTCAGAAATTAGCAAAGGCTATAAACCAGGGCTTGATTTATTGCTTTGTTGATATTATAGACTTAAGGGAGGAATGGAGAAAATGTTCATGAAAATTAAATTGAAAAGTGGGTTTTAATTACTTTTTTTGGAGAGCCAATTGTCAAATATTAACCATTACACACACTTTCAGAGACATTTCCAACTCCAAATGGCCAAAAGAGAACTCATTATGTCTCAAGTATCTCTAACCCTATCCAAGTCCACCTCTCTTCCAAATCTCTTTATTTCTATAAAAGGTTACTACCTTCTTTCAGTTTTCCAGGTTCATAATCTTGGCATTAGCCACAACTCCTCTCTCACTATATAAAATATTCATTATATTCATTAGACTTCTGAGTAGTTTTCAAGCATTTGATCTCTTTGATTTCTTAATTCTGAACTATCTTTTCCAACAACTTATCATAATCTGTGCCTGTTGATTTCACTGTATATATGTTGACTTTTACTTTGGAGAATTTCTTCAAATTCTTCATAGAGTTTTTTTTTTAAATAAAAATTTACTTTATTCTCTGAATATAATTTGGTGCATAAACACATAAGTTTCAATGATTTTTTTTCTTTTTATGGTTGTCACTAGCTCTGCAAAGTGAGGAGACTGTGTCCCTTGAAATAGTTTCTCATTGCCTTTACATGTAAAATAACAATAACAGAAATAATGATAATAAATTATATTTATAAAGCAGTTTAAAATTAGCCAAGTGCTTCCTCATAATAATTTTCTGGAGTAGAAAGAAAATAAGCATGTATTAAGTAGCTACTATGTGCAAGATATATTATCTCATTGATCCTTACAAAAATCCTGGCAGATAGATGCTATTATTCTCAATTTACAGTCAAGGAAAATGAAAAGTTAAGTTTAACTGAAAGTTAAATAATTTGTCCAGGGTGACATATCCATTAAGTGTCTGATACTGGATTTAAACTCAGGTCTTTCTGAATCCAGGCCTGGTACTCTACCCATTACATCATCCATCTGCCAATGAGGAAAGTAGTGCAAGTATTATTACTTTTCCACTGAAGAAACTGAAACTTCCTTATGCTCTCATAGCCATTGACTAACTGATGTGATATTTGAATCTAGGTTTTTCTGACTTTGTGGGTAACATAATTATCCACTTCAAAGGCAACTCAATCAATTATTTTATTTGTCTCTCCAAGGAAAATCTGTGAATCATTCTTCTATTTAACTTTGGCTTCCTTTTGCTTTTTTTTTTTGGTTATAGAAACAGTGGGTCAGTTCTTCTAATTAAGCGTCCCCTCATTAGTCCTTGAATCCAGATCTCAAATTTGGATTGTGTCAACCAATAAGATAATGATTATAGCTAGGCAAAAAATTAGCCTCCTCTGCCTCCTTTATTCCCACTATGCCACCATTATTACATGACCAAGGTGGGTCTATTTAGGACTGAGAATGATTTCCTATTTTTTTCATTGCACAGATTGCTATGGTCAAAGAATTAATCATTGAATGGACAGTCTACTGGTAATGATCCATGAATCATTTTGTTTAGTAAAGCTAGTCTTCAGGTATATATGTGTGCATATAGGTGTGTATATAAATACACTTACATATAGATATACATACCCACACAATAGGTATACACACAATACACATATACTATACAAGTTTGTAAACATTTATTTACACACATGTATATGTATACATATATCTGAACACACATGAAGGGTTACTTTGAGAAGATTTGTTTTGTACATGGTGGGCATTTATATAACACATAGTTGTTGTATGATGAAACTTATTTTTTTCTGCCCTCAGCCTCAACATTCCTCTACTGTGACTTAACTGAAAGAAAATTGGAATCTAGGATTCTTAGTATGAAAAAAGTTATAAACAAATGTAAATATTTTTGGCATAAGTTCAGTGCTTTATTAGTAACTTTCTTCCCAGAAAGAGAGGGCTAAGATTCCCTCTAGTCAGTCACTTGCATTTAGCAAATTTCCCACCATGTAAAAAAGGGAGATTCAATTTGGTTCAACCATCACCACTCAAGTGATTACTTGCAATCAAGACCTCCACAGTTTGTAGGGCAGATGTAAGCCACTCTCTCACAAGTATCACATAAAATATATCTTCTGCTCTGGAAGATCCACAAGGATTCTCTATTAACCAGAGACAAATTGGCTTCACCCTGTCAATTTTCTTCTGCTGTTAAAAAACCCCAACATTGTCCTTTCTATGGTATTTGAAAGTTTAGAAAGAACTTTCTGTATAACAATATAGTTTAGTTCATAGTTCAATTTTTTAATTACATTTTTACAGGTGACAAAATTGAAACCCAGAGTCAGGTAACTTAACTGGAGTCACACAGCAACTTGGTAGATAAGTGATGAATAGGGAGATGACAAAAAACAACCATCACAACAAATAAAAGCAACCCCACTCCAAACCCCATAATTTGCCCAGGTTTGCTCATTTTTACCTAAATTCAAAGAACATTTATTAGATGCTTTATATTTGCAGCACTGTTACGAGGCATTGGGGATGCAAAGTTTTTTCTTTTAAAAAACAATCTTAGGCTCAAGGAGTTTCCAATCTAGTATGAAGATAAGGCAATAAATATAGTATGAGTCAAGCTATGCTAAGTGAACAGGAGGGGACATGGAGAAATGTAGGAAAGATTTCCTGAAGGTGATGGTATCTGAATAGGGCCATAATGGAAAATAAGGATGTCATTATTAATAAGAAAAACTGAACTATATAAAGTATTTTAAGGTTTTTAAGGGGCTTTTCTATTATTTGATCACTACTCCCCTTTGAGATAAACAAACTCCAGGTTCTATTATCTGTTTTATGGATGAAGAAACTGAGGTCTAGAAAAGTTGCTTGATGTTCCCAGGTTGCACAACTAGTAAGTGTCAGACCCAGGATTAGAATCCAGATCTCTTATGACTTCAAGTTCAATGATATTTCCACTTTAGGGGAAGACTGCTCCAGGCACTGGGGATGATCTGCAAAAAAAAAAAAAAAAAAAAAAAAAAAAAAAAAAAGGCATTATAGTCTCAAAGAACAGAAAGAAAAGTGGAAGAGAGCTAGTTGTCCAATTTGAATATAGGAAGATAACAAATTCATGTTGGAAAGAAAGGTGTGAGCCAGATTGAGGTCTCAAATGACAAGTTAGGAAATTTGTATTTTATCACATGGGGATATGGGGATGTGAGGATATGGGGATATGGAGGCAATGGGGAGCCACTGAAAGTTTTTGATATACAGTTTTAATATACAGACACATATCTTGAGAAGGTTACCTGGACATGTTTGTAAAGAAGAGATATTAGAGGCTGAAAGACAAGTTAGGAGGCAATGATGCTAATTTAATAAATAGTAATGAGAGCCTGAGCTACATGATATTTGTGTGTGTATATTTGGTAGTGTGGTGAAGAAAAACCAGAATGGAGAAGAGGGATCAAAAAGAAAAGATATTTTTATAAAGCTCAAACTATACTATAAAATTGTAATTACAGTGGAAAAGATTCCGAAACACATGAGCAACCTCATGTTTAATAAACCCCAAAATCCCAGTTATTGGAACAGTTCCTACTCTTTGACAAAAATTGTTGGGAAAACTGGAAAATAAGCTGGCAGAAAAGTAAAGACCACATTTCACACTATATTCCAAGATAAGCTCAAAGTGGGTACATGATTTAGAAATAAAGAGTGACATTGTATCCCCAAATGGTGGAAGTTGGAAGAAATTACTTGTAAGAGCTATGAATAGGGGAAGAGGACAAAGCAAGAGGAGAAAAGTTCATAGGTGAAAAAAATGGGTCATTTTTATTATATAAAATTAAAGGATGAAGAAGGTGGTTTCAGAAAAACACATGAAGACTTAGATACATTAACACAAATTGAACAGAACCAGAAAAACAATCCATACAATAACATTAATATTATAAAGATAATCAATTGTGAAAGATTTGGTCAATGATCACTACAATATTGTTGTTCAGTCATTTAAATCTGATTCTTGATGATCCTATTTGGGATTTTCTTGGCAAAGATAACTGTAGTGGCTTGCCATTTTCTTCTCCAGTTAATTTTACAGATGAGGAAACTGGGACAAAAAGGTTTTAGTGACTTGCCCAGGATCAGTAAGCTAGTTTGGGTCTGAGACAAGATTTGAACTCAGGAAGATGTCTTTCTGACTCCACGCTTGGCATTCTATCTACTGGGCCACCTAGCTGCCCTTGTTCAACACAATAACCAACCATAATTTCAAAAAACTCATGTTAAGAAATGCTATCCATCTGCAGACAATGATCTGATGGACCCAGAGTACAAACTGAAGCATATTTTTTTTTAAAAATTTCTTTTTTCCTCCCTCTTGGACATAGCTAATGTGGGAATTTATTTTGTATGAGTATACATATTTGTAATGGATTTTGCTTTTCTTGCCTTCTCTGTGGGAGGGGAAAGGGAAGAAGGAAAGAAGAGAATTCAGAACTGAAAATAAAATTTAATTAATAAAAAGATAGGAGGAAAATTCCACACTAAGAACCAAAGTGAATAAAAATTCTGCAAAAAGGATATGTAAACTTTTTTAGCAAGGGTGGATTCATTGGTGGTATCTTGTCCTTCTCCTAGATGGTGAATTTCTTGAGAATAGGTAACATGTCTGCTATGTACTTTTCATTTCCTTTAGGCTCAAACATGGTTTTTGCTCACCTGGTGTTTAATCAGCATTCAAGAACTTACTGGGTCAATTCAGCTAGATGAGCTAGATTCTCACACTTGTATTTCTTTTAAAATCAATAGATCAGCAGGAAAAACCTAATTTTTCCCCCAGCAACATCTTGAGTTTGGGGCCCGATGAAGAAAGAAATTGTTATTTGCATGACTTTAATGGATAAAATTCTTCTTAATATTTAAACAGAAAAATTGGAGCATAGCATAGCTCACAGGTGAAAGAGACTCCATTGGCTATTTGGCCCAGTTCTATCCTTATGCTTAGAAGAATATATGTTATCTTACCTGATCTTTTGGTCCAGTTCTATCCTTATGCTTAGAAGAAGTTGTCCTTATACACGGCAACAACAGTACTATATGATGATCAATTCTGATGGAAATGGCTCTCTTCAACAATGAAATGTTTCAAACCACCTCTAATTGTTCACTGAAGAAAGCCATATACAACCTAGAGAGAGGGATGTGAAATGTGGACCACAACATAACATTCTCATACTCCTTGATTGATGTTTGCTTGCATTGTGTTTCCTTTATCTGATATATCGTTTGTGTAGACAAGATTTTTCTTGCACAACAATGACAAGTTTGGAAATATGTATACATATATTCGATTTGCCAATATTTTAACATAATTAACATGTAGTG
>JAJPUD010027053.1:2186-15899 GCA_023553655.1 Myrmecobius fasciatus
TGTTTAGATTCTTTTTTTCATCATGGCTTTCAGGAAGTCCAATAATCCTTAGATTGTCTCTCCTAGATCTATTTTCCAAGTCAGTTGTTTTTCCTAGGAGATATTTCATATTTTCTTCTATTTTTTCATTTTTTTTGTTTTTGTTTGACTGATTCTTGAAGTCTTATTGAGTCATTCACTTGCATTTGTTCAATTCTTATTTTTAAAGTGTTGTTTTCTTCAGTTACCTTTTTTTAGCTCCTTTTGTAATTGGCCAATTTGTTCATTGCACTCTTTTTCCACTTCACTAATTTTGTTTTTCAGTGCATTATTGTCTATTTCCAATTCACCAATTTTGTTTTTCAATAAATTGGTGTCTTTTTCATATCTCTTTTGCAGGGTATTATATCCTTCTTGCACTGAAAGAGTTTATTTTCCCATTTATCATCCAGCTCTTTTTTGAGATTCTTTATGCAATCTTCCAGAAAGCCTTTTTGAAAAGGGGACCAGTTATATCTCCCTTTATGGCTTCCTCTGGATTTACTTTGTCTATAGGTACCTTAGGATCTGGGGTCTGCCTTTCTTTCTCTCCATAAAAGCTGTGTATGGTAAGAGCTCTCTTCTGCTTCTTACTCATTTTTTATTTATTTATTTTTAAAAGCTTGGGGTCTGTGCAAAGCATAGAAACTGTGCTAGTTTGGTAGTTTGCCTTGGGGCAATTCCGGTAATTAACTCCAGGTGTTGGGGTGTGTTGGGCTAAGGCCTTGTGTTAGCAATGGGTTACAAACTGCCTTTTTCAAAAGGCAGATCTGCTAGAGCACCTGCCCACAATCAGGGCAGAGTGTCCCAAGTGCCTCAGAAACGCTCACCAGTTGTTTTGAGTTTCTGCCAAGCTGAGCCCCGCCCAGTTTCCTGCCTCTCCGGGACGCAGGGCAAACTATTCACCCCCACTGCTCACACCCTCTGCCTGACTGAAACAGACCTTTATGAAGTTCTTCAAAGGTAACTTCAGCAAGCAGAATTTCTTAGTCCAAATATTTCTAGGTTCATTGACTTAAAGATCAGTTCAGAGGCTTATTTTACTGTTGACTTGAGAGAAGATCAGAGGAGGACACAGAGAGTCGCTCACTCCGCCATCTTCGCTCCTAGCCTATTCAGTTTAGAGAATCTTCAGTTCTAGTCCCAATTTTTCCACAAAGTAGCTGTTGTCTTGGCCAAGTCATTTAATTGCTCTCAAGTTTCCTCACTATTACAGGTCTTATTTCAAACCTTGTCTTTCCTAAAACTTCCCACTAGTACTCACTCTACTCATCCTGTCAACTGAAGACTGCTTTAAATTTTTCTAAGAAAATTGATTTCACTCTTTCCAAGCTCCCTTTTCTTCCCCTTTCATTTCACAGTCCTTTGACAACTTCTAAGAAGGCAGTTAAGACCCAGCATAGTAAACCAATTGTCCCAACCAACAGTGGTAGAACAGTGTGTGTGTGTGTGTGTGTGTGTGTATCTCCATATACAGAAGCAGGCTTAGAGAGGCAAATGTGAAGTTGTAATTCGTTTTAAGTTTAAGCTAACTCTCCCTTGGCACTGGAAAGAATGTGTCTCTTGCTGGTAGGGGGAAATTTTTTATTTCAATTCTTGTTATGTCTTCTCATTACATATTCCTTTGTAAAAACTAATTCTTGCTAATTTGTTAAACATAACTGGAACACTCATCACTGATGATTATCACTGGAGAAAATACCGGAATGGAAACTTGAGCTAATGGTAAGACAAAGATATTCCTGACCATCTAGAGGTATACCTAGAACTCTGAGGGGAAGGTGTTCTGAAGGAACTAACTTTTCTGTAAGCTTGGAGATTGGAATAAGGACATAGAGCTTAAAAGGGATCTATCTATCTAACTATATCCATGTATCCATATAAAAATATGAATATTATTTCCTACACTGAACTATAACTTACTTGAATGCTGGATTTGTTTTGCCTTTGTTTTTGTGTTTGACTGGTACTTAATAAATTATTATTTATTAGTATATCAATAAATTATCCCTAAGGCCATTTTCATCTCTAAAATGGTATGATTTTGCTTATAAGAACCTTCATATCTAATCATTAAGTATGATATGAAAGCATAAAAAGTTAGTACTTTTTATACTTTTAATAACTTTTCTGTGTTGCAGTCAATTGAACTGATAATAAAATAAATTGGTTAACAAAATGCGTCATTCTGTTAGACTTCTCAAGTGATTGTCTTTATGTACGTAAAAACCACCATAATGAGGGGCAGCTAAGTGGCACAGTGGGTAGAGCACCAGCCCTGAAATCAGGAGGACCTGAGTTCAAATCTCTGGTCTTAGACACTTCCTGGTTATGTCACCTTGGGCAAATCACTTAACTCCAATTGCCTCCGTAATGACTAAGCTAACTGGCAGTTGAATTATTTTTTAGTAGAGGTAAATTTGGCCTTATGTTTTCTAAATATGGGAAACATTTTTCCTCAACCAGTGACCACTCAAAGGGAACATTTTTTTTTTTTTTTTGCTGGATTTCTAAAATTTTACTCTCACTTGACCACTAATTGAACTTATTGAGAGCAGTATCTAAAGAGAAAAAAAGATAATAAAAGTATACATTTGTCAGGCTACGTAAACAGATTAAACAAAATCTTGTAAATTAATTCAAATATTTGATCTACAAGATTAGTAGATAATTAGTAAGAATCGTTTTTACATACATACTTATCCACAAAGATTTAAAAAAGCAACTTCCTTTGTAAATATGGGAAATCTGTGATTTCCCATATTTTTATCCCTAATCAGCTAGTGTAATCAGAAAATGTGATTACATGTGATAAAGTTTAAAAGTATAGAACTAATCTATTTTTATTGACTACTAAACAAAATGAGTTTATGTTCTGTTATCCTTTTATGAAGAAAGAACCTTGTTGACTAGGGGAAAACTGGAAGAGCAGAATTGGTTGACCAAAAAAGCTAACCATACCTCTGGAGGACTTTAAAAAGCTGAAGAAATATCAGAAGTTAGTTCAGTAATGAAAGAGTTCTAATTTAGAGTTTAATTTCACAGTTGGAATCAAAAGTGGAGGAAAACCAGTACTCTGATAGTGAATCACAGTTGAAGGGGAGGAAGCGACATTTAGACTTTTTTTGCTCCTCCCGCCCTCCATACACCCTAAATGACCATGTTATTAGTAACACTGCATCAGAGAGACATGACTAGGATACAAAGATGTGAAAGGTTACTCATGTTGGGAAAGAAGTGACTTCTTGCATCAGAGTAGAATGATAGCTTAGGACCTTCCAAAAGGACATCTAGTACCAGGAAATTGTGAATTGCCTCTTTGACACATATAGTCTCTATATGTGTCCTTTGACACTATTTTATCTAAGGTTGAATCCCCTATTTCTATGGATCTGTTTATATTTTCAGGAAAGTAGGCCTTGGCTTTTTTGGGGGGGAGGCGATAGGAGATTACATTAACTTGTCATTCATTCCAAAACATCTTAGTAAATACTTTTGTTAAAACCAATTAAGTCTTCTTGATCATTTTTTTAAATAGGAAGATAAAGCCTATGAAGGCTTGTGGGCAAGTTTTAAAAGATTAGCTCCGCAAATTTGCTCCTATAATATAAAGCTTGCCAGCTACACTCTGGGCAAACAACATATAAGTGTCAGGACATATTGTGAGAGCAGTTGTTGTTGTTTGTCTTTCCTTCTCAAAGAGGACCATGACATCAGGAGGTGATGCCATAACATGAAAGTGAATTGGATTTAAGTAAGAGAAGTCTGTGCAAGGTCACCTTCATCACTGTCCCCTACAGAGCCATAGGGATCCAGTGGCCAGACATAGACAAGTATGACTGGAGATTGCCCTGGATGCAATGAGAGACCTTGGCCTTTTTAAGGTAAGCTCTTCAATAGGTCAGTGTTTAAGAAAAGTTAACCCCCAAAGAATCTAATGTCTCACATATAGAGAAGAGACACAGGCAGACCTCAGATTGAAGAGCTTCATTTGGTATGTTGGTAAATGTTGACTGTTTTCAAAAGAAAAAAGAAAAAGGTATGTCTACTGGCTATGTTTCTTTCTTAAGGACCATACCTTAAACCAAAACCACTCTGATTCTCATTGATTGGCCACCAATAGGTACCAGGTGAAGCTCGGTTTGGTCATTGTTTGGTTCCTGGTTGACTTAGATTGAATATAAATAACAATCATCCAAGCTTTGGCCAGAAATCTTGAGGGTCTTGCCCTTCCAGATTTATTTATTTGGATTTTTTTTTGATTAGGTGCAAGAGGAGATTCTTTGCCTCAATTACTACCTAGCTTTAGTCACTGAATGGGTATGGCCTCATTCAAACTGAGGAAGAGAGTGAGTATCCTAAAGAGAGATGTTACACACACATTTTGGTCTCCTAAATAAAATTAAGGTTTACTTTATTTTTCAAAATTAGTTCAAAATATCCTTATTTTGGAAAGCTTCAAAATCTAGTTTTCCAACCAACATAGAACCTGGTACATAGTAGGCTCCTAATAAATATTTGTTTATTGTTTATACCACAATAACATTGTTACATACCTTTTGAAGAAAGATCAAGAAAATTTAAGAATATCCGTCCAAATATTCTTAAAAGGTGACATGTCATATTGGAATAAAAATAAACTTTCTGATTAAATCTGAATTTAGGTTGATTGAAACATACACTTTAAAATTTTCTCTAACAGATAAATAACTGATTACTATTTATTTAGAACCCTAGACCCTATGAACCTCAGGCATAATGCTTCTGCCAGACTAAATGATATCTATGATGGATGAGACACTTTCAGAACCCTGTTTTATTCTAAAATATTATCTTCTGAATAACATAGAAAAAAGAAGTGACCAAAAAGTTTCTAATTTTTTCATCCCAAATGAGACTCTAGAATCTTTTGTCACAGAGATATTAGAGCTATCCTATCTATGCATGAAAATTTGGAAGGAGTGATTAGTAATAATGGGACATTAGAGATAATTACCTTTTTACAAGATGGGAAATGTATTTCAAAGGCTTTGACAATCTTGACTTTAACTCACAGGAGGTAGGAAAGAGGACACATAAAATGAGTAGGCATACATGAGTGATAGGTAGATTAGCAAACTTATTAGACTCATATTGACTACTTATCTTTCCAGCTTTCCTCTTTAAAACTCATCTCTTTTTTACCCTTTCAATAGAAAGCAAGGAATCAAACACACCTTTATTTAACTCCATAATCTGTGCAGGCAAAGATAGTGCTCATAGAAACCCGCTATTCAGAATAAACATTTCTATTGATTTCTTCTTTTACAGTTTAAAAATTCTTTTAAAGGAATACAAACCATGTAAACATGATTCAATAAACATTCAAATTTATAATTATTGAATGCCTCTGTTTTCAGACACAATACATCTTACTGAAGTGTTATATAGTTTCTATATTCTGAATATACAGTGTATCATTAAATACTAAAATTACTTGCACCTGTTGAATTAGACTTAGAATAATGATTAAAAGGCAGATTTGTGTATTTTATGTATCACTATATTCCTTGTAGGTATAATTTGCCAGTTACAGTTGTTTTCTTTCCCATAGAACCAACGTTTCATGGATTGCCCTGTAATTGCCATAAGGAGATCAAAATAGCCTAGAAAGGACCCTAGCCCTAAACAAGTAATCTTGCCAACCAGAAAGATATCACAGCCAAGGGAAACATTTAAAATATAAACAAGTTTGTAAAGATTTTATGGGGAAGAGTGGGGTACAATTATGAATAGTATCACCACATATGACAAAGAAAGTCAGTGGAGGAAAAGAAGCAATTTAAGAAAGTTTAAGAGACTTTACCAAATCAAGGGATGCAAATAGCATATAAGAATTAAACTAGGAAGAAAGAAAATAGTTAAAAAGAAAAAAATCCACAATTTTATTATATTTTTTCACCAGCAGCAACAGTGAATTTCACTTTGGGAATTTCGGTCCCAGATTTTTTCAAAGAGGAAGTAGAAATATTTGAAGAAACAAGGATGGGAAAAGCAATTGGACTAGACCAACAATGTGTCTGCTAGAGATGACATAATTTTGAGGGTGTTAAGGGGCTGAATATCAATTATTAGAAAGAGGTGACAATAATAAAGGTATGGAAAGCCTTTTGGATACCCATGAAATGATTATGCAAAGGGATATTGATGATGATTGTCCCAAATGCTTACTTTACCAATTATACATTTTTAGAATTTGAAAATAATTTACACACTTTTTATTGAAGCTAAAGAAGTAGCTAGATAGACTTCTAAATATTAAATTCTATAAGAAACTGCATTTTATGGATACTGCATAATTGATTGAAAGAATATTCTGGTTAATCTTTTTATTGGGTAGTGTTTCATTTGACTACTCTTACTCACCCCATAATTCAAAAAACTAGAATGAAAGACCAGTGTAGAGCTGGATTAATATACTGTTTTTTTTTTATATGGGGAATTCTCTAGTTTAACTTCCACTGGGAGAGATTTCTTGGTTAAGAAGAAGAAACTTAACAAGAATATTTATACACATATGCTTGGTCTAATAAGAAAACCCAGGGCTCTGACCCCAAATATGGGTTTTACTATCCTTGACTGTAATCTATAATCATTTCTGTTATTGTCTCAAGATTTAGAATAGGCCATAATTGCTTGTAAAATGTTAAATAGTCTATCAAAAGTTGAAATATCTCTGAAGAATATCAGGTTTGGGAAGAACAACTGAACTAAGTCAAGCATATGTAAGCATATCAAAAGTTCAATAGGTTTCTCTCCCATTGTAAATTTGTGAGAAGCCTCACTAGGCAGGTTTCCACTTCTCCTATTCTAAGGCAAAAAGTTGCTTTTTTCATTATCAGGATAAATGTTAGCACCTGCATGGTGCAGGCTATAGAGTTTGAGATAACAGCTGTCTTTCAAGGTTACTGAATGGTTGTCTTTTTGGGGACAATTATTAGAAACTACCCTGTAACAGCTTTCCATTCAGGTAATAGCCTCCTGTGACTTAGGCTAGTGAGGATATTGAATGTATGCCAAATGTGAGCTTCACAAAAGACCAATCATGAGTTCAGTCATATGTACCCTGGGTAAATTGGTCCTTCCCAAATGATTAAAGGCAGAGAGTGACAATTATTTGCTACAGATGAAGATCGTTTTTCTCTATCTAAGCAAGAACAACTCTAAAATTTCATTCAGCCAGAGTTACTGCCATCAAAGATCCACTACTGCCTACCTTCCACAGACATGGACAGTGACAAGATATAGGAATTCATCACAGAGCCAAGGAAGGGTATTAGAAGTGACTGGATTCAAGAACTGCCTTCCATCTTCTGGGGACCTAGCCCACTATGTTGTATCTTTCAATAAACTCCATTTCAATATGTCATTTTGCTTTCACTCTTTAGTTGCATGTTATTATCTACCACACAATCGTATGTTTCATGAGCATGTGCTGTAAATGCTAGGGAAAAAGTCAGAGAAACAGCACTTTTCTAGCCTCTGAAAATCTTAAACCTAAGCCAAAAGCATAGAGTATTTAAGATTCTATTTTTTTAAATGATAAAAAAATTATTTTGGTAAAGCAAATCAAAACTTTAAGTTTTGATGCCTTCCCCTAGGTGTCTCTTCTGTGCATGCACATAGCACTGAATTCTTTAAAAGATGTATGACTTTGGCTCATGTTTACAATGTAAATTTATGTAATAGGATCCAGATTTGTAATGATTCTACACTTACTAAGTGATTCATGCTTAGTCCCCAATTAAAAAGCAGGACTCTGTAACAGAGGGCTAAGGTTTAACTTCTAGCCCTGTGCTAACAAAAACTTCTGTCTTGAATGGTTCCTAATGCTCTCCTGCGCTAGGCAACTTATAGGTAAGATTAGTCATTGGTGTTCATAAAATTAATATCTAAATCAGGAAAATATAATTCAATAAAAATTTTAAAGTGAATAATTATATAGAAATAAGGCAAGGGTACAGTAAGACCCACTCTTTTCTTCTATTTAGTTTTCTTTCAGTATTCTTACTACTGGAATCAGTACCTAATAAACACCTATACTTTTATATAGTAGGTAGTAGGTGCTTTTGCTTATTCATGCAGAGGTTACCCCTCAAATCTTTGAAAAAGGAAATTGGAAGTATCCTCATCCTTGCATTCCATGTATCATCATAACTTTCATGATTGCACTGCTGTCATAAAATTATAGCCACCTCTCTTGCCCTTTTCCTTTGTCCTCTTGTTCCCAAGATAAAATTTAAGAATTACAAATTCCAGGGGGGATTGTGGCCAGTCCACTTATTTTCCTGGGTGGAAAAAAATCTTGTTTGACAACCCCAATAATCAGCATCATATGAAACACATAATAAAGGAACATATATTTGTCATTGTCATGGAAGATGTACAACATATAGTCCTAATGAAAGAGAAAGTACTGATGGATGTTGATAATCTACAGATGTGCCTGTTTGAAGATCAATGATCTGTTTGTATCAAAACCCTGAATGCTGAGGAAGAATATACAAGATTGCCTTTGGTCAACTGCACAAATCTTTAAACAAAGGTATACATATGCTAAAGCTACTGAGGATACTGAATGTATGCCAAATGTGAACTTCACAAAAGACCAATCATAAGCTCAGTCCCCGGGTAAATTAGTCCTTCCCAAATGATTAAAGACAGTAACAATTATTTGCTATGGGTTAAGATCGTTTGCCTTTGTTTGAAGTTATGAGTCATGAAACTACAGCCTTCAAAGGACTAAAACTGAGAATCATCTAAAGGTAGAGAGGGAGGTGATGGACATGATTAGGCTTACACATATTATAAGCAACACATTTAATTGCATAAAGAATTCCATGAAAATATGGGATAATTGAAAAAGAAAAAGGCAGTCATATAGTAAGAGAAATGTTTAACTGATGAATAGTTCACATGCTCCACTGGTCAGCATACAATGTCACAATATCAGAAGAAAAGCCTCTAGAATGATGGGTGAGCACTCTGTGGTGGATTTGTGAGAGGAAATGGAAAAAAAAAAGAACCAAGCAGAATGAGAGGGTTTGAATGGATTATGTTCTGCCTCATTGAAGGGAAGACTTATGCTGATGAGATCACAGGTCTCTTGGAATATTGTCATATTGAAATACCTAAATGCAATGCTAATTATTTGGTTTGTCCTTTCTCTATATATGTATATGTATATATATATAAATGGGAAATTTCAGCAGTAAATTCATGACCAGCAAATAAGCAACAGGTATATTACTGGAATTATAGGTTAATAAACCAATTATGAACTTTTTTTAAAAAAAGAAATGGCCCCAAGAATGAGTAAAGTGAACACCTTTGGGCAACATATGGCTCTTTTGTCACTTAGGCCATCTGTACAATTACCATACTTCAAACATTCAGTGGACTTTTTAATGTGCTTAGCTGGCTCATAGTCTAACAATGATTTCACAATTTGAATTGAAGAAGCAATTGCCTTCCTCTGTTACCTCTGATTGTTGTGGTGGATTATTAAAGAAACGTGACTGGCAGAAAGTGGAAATAAGTAACTAATGCCAAAAGTGATGATAAAATTCTCCTGAAATAGATGGGAAAGCAGAGTCAGCAGGCTCAAGTTGCCATATGTCAGTAGGAAGCAGCAGGTCTGAGGCAGTTGTGGAACCTAGCCTGAATTTGAATATTTAGTCCATCTGCCAAAACTTTGGCCTGTTCTGGCATATAAGACTATTGGCAAATGGAAGTGTTGCCAGACAAAAGAAAATTGCTTTTTTATATTATTTTTAAGGTTTTATGCTAGTTTGTATTCATGTAGCACCTTTTCTTAAGAGTGATTAAGAGGTTGTAAAAGATATTCTTTGATTGCCATTAATGTTCTCAGTAACTCAGATCTGGTTACTACCTCCCCTTCTCTTTTTTTAGGAGGCAAGGGACTTGGAATGATTATATAATAAAAAAAAACTTTAGAATTATAGAAATGATCTCTTTTAAAGTCAGGAAGAAAAAAGAACTTCATCTTACACATATTTTTAGTAACAAATTGTTCTATTGATACATAATGTGGAAAAAAAATTTGAATTATTATGGTGAGGCTTTTATATATTTATTTTGGATAGATTTTTAAAAGCTGCTTTTAATTCTGCTTTTCTTGAGTTTATTTTTAAATTTAATATCTTAGTTGTTAATAAATGTTTTGGGGACAGGATATGATTGGAAATTTCAGGTTAATATCTGTAAAGATTCAGATTTTCATGGTAATGTCATGGAAGAAAAATCTACCTGTTTTTTTCTCTGTCCTGGAAAAAACTTCATTTGTTTTTCTAATAACTCAGTCCAGTGTTATGACATTTTTCTGTGAGTATATTTGCAAAAATAAGACATAAATAACTGATATTTTGGAGACAAATGTTATTTTGCAATTTGCTTTGTATAGTGGATATTACATTATAGCATATCTTCACTAAACATAAATATATTCCTCTTTTGTTTACAAATCCATTTTTTAGGAGTTTGGATAAAAGGATACACTAAAGTGTTTTAATAAAAAATCTAAGAGATTGTCATGAGCTGGAGAATGGCAAACCACTCCAGTTTCTCTGCCAAGAAAGTCCTAAATGGGGTCATGAAGAGTCAGATATAACTGAAATGACGCAGTAACAACATAAAGAGAATGTGCTTTTCCTAGAATGTCAGCACACTGCAGGAGTACTCAAAACTCATAACTAAAGAACAGAGGGAACTAGGGATAGGGTGTCATTGTGCATATGTAGCTTCACAGGCCTCAAAAAAAGAGACTAGCATCCTATTGGGGCCACTTCTGTCCCCTGAGAAGTCATCTAAGGAAAGACCTGAATCCAGTGAAAAGTGAATTATCCAAGGTGAGAAAAGCTTTGAGGTAAGCCTTCAGTGATTCACTATCAAACTTAAAAGGAGTTAGAAAGTGAGTGGTAGGGAAATGTATGAAGAACAATAACAACTAGAAGTAGTAAAGATCTTGGGAGGAAGAAAACAATTAAAACAATTAAATTTGTTGAGCACAAATAGATATATCAATGCAAAAGATATTAAAACTGACTATAATGAATTTAAATGATTCCAAGTATCTTTAAATAGATATTGCAAGACAAAGGGAATTGAATCAATCCTTCTGAGGCAGAAGGCTTTCTGGATTCTCTGGAGAGTATGGAACAACAGGAGGACATTCCCAAATGATTCAAGATTGAAATAAGAAATATGAAAGCTGGGGGCAGCTAGGTGGTGAAGTGGATAGAGCACCAGCCCTGAAGTCAGGAGGACCTGAGTTTAAATGTGGCCTCAGACACTTAACACCTCCTAGCTGTGTGAACCTGGGCAAGTCATTTAACTCCAATTGCTTCAGCAAAAAGAAAAAAATATATGAAAGCTGAATGTATGACATGCATAACAGAAATAATGGACAGAATAGAGTTAATTTGAATCCAAGGTCACAAGTCTCTCCAAAAAATCAAAAAAGAGAACTAATTATGAATGTTAGTCTCTACATGAAAATTTGGGATAATTTGGAAAAAAGAAGGAAAAAGGAATCACTTTAAAAGAAAACATGATCTCTATAAAAGTAAAACATATTAATCCAAAAGACAATGTATAGAAAAAATTTATAGATAATAGGATGATGATTCAGAAGAATACAAGCTAATGTGAGCATAATTTAAAAAGTAATATAAGAAAACTTCAGAATTTCTGAACATAGAAGACAAAATGACAAAATAATCTTTAGATAACCTCCAGAAAAAAAATTCGTATATTGTATACTCCAGGATAACAAGTGGTTAAATTCTGAAAATGACCAGGAGAAAGACTTTAAAATAAAGAAAAGTGGATTTAAATAACACAAAACTATTTGAGATCATCAAAAACCGGAGGAAAAAATGAAATAATGTGTTATAAAGATCAAAGAAACCTAAAGTGCAATCCAAGGTGACACACCCTGTAAACCTGAGTCTCAGCATCAATAAAAAAAATATTCAATTAAAGAAGTATTTCTTTAAAAAACAGATTGAGAAGATTATTTGCTTTGGAAAAATCTTACACAACAGGAAAGCAAAAAGGATAATATGGCTCTCAATAAAGGTATACAAAAAAGAGAAATAAATTATTCCATCTCTAGAACAAAAAAAAATACGAAGAAACAAACAAAAACAAACAAAAACCTAGCAAGTAAAAACCTATTTTTTTTTAATCACAATAATTACAACAGGATCTTGGAAGAACATGAACATCAAAGATTTCATGGCAAGTTGGAAAGAATAGTGTCATGGAAAGGACAGGGTGCAGGGTGCATGCAATTAGGGTCATGGTAAAATTTTTCACATGGTACAATATTTTTGTGCTTTTGATCTTCTACAGGAATTAATGTTTCTGAGAATGAAGCACTATAGAAATAAGAAAGGAGAGCTATAAGGCAATAATGTAGAATTGTTTTATCTTTTTAGAAAACAAACTTTAGAATCTTTAATTCCAAAACAAACACAGAGTACCCTTAAAATAATGATATAAGGTTAGAGGATATTAGTGGAATTTTGACATTATTATGATGACTAAGAGATTTAAGCAGTCGATATTACAATTTCTATGAACAATTTTCTGTTATTACATTAATAATTATATGAATAGTTTTGTCATGGTTAGTCTGTTTTGTTCCTTTTGTTTGCCTTTTGCTTAGTTTTGCCCCAAAACAAAGAGTAGATTAAGATCTAGTGCAATTATTTTTTTGTTTTTTTTTGTAATTAATTTCTTTTTTATGAATTTGGCCATTAAGCCATTTGGAGCCAATAAGCTTTGTAAGTGATACAAATTTGTTGTCAATAGCTCCTTTCAGCATGATGCAGTTTCCTTATTTCTTACATTATGTTATGTTATGTTATGTTTTTTTTGTTTTTGTTTTTTCATCATATGATACCATGTCTGCTTTTTTTGCATTCACCTAATGCATAGTAAATTTTGTTCCAGTTGCTCATTTTTATTGTGTGTATATTTTTTTTAAAAAGTATATTTCTTATAAGCAACAAATTGTGGGGTATTATTTTCTTAAATAATGTATTACTTTCTTTGATTTTATTAAATTTTTAATCCATTTATCTTTAAAGTTGTGATAGTTGGATTTCTATTTTTCTTCATTGTCTGTAATAATACTTTTTTCTGACTCAGAATTTTCTTTTAGTTATTGTTCCTTTTTCTCTTTAAAGACACTTATATCTTCAGGTATTTTTTGCTCAATCTAAGCAATTCTATTTCCACATGTGTCTTCCCCTCATATTCTAACTATTCCCATTTGTCACCCTTTACTTAGTTTTGGAATTTTACTTAATTTATTGGTTCCTTTTTCTTTCTTCCTTTTTTTCAAGCTATGTAATTCTCCCCTCCCTTCTTTTTACTTTTCAATTAAGAATTTAATTAAAATTCCCTTTCTCTCCTTCCCTTTAATTTCTTTTACTAGAATGTTTTGTTTTCTTTTATTTTCTGCACCTTTTTCTAGAAAAGATTTTTCCTATTGTTCTCAGTCAGTACTCTTTTTTAAAATTTTTTTTAAATTTTATTTGTATAACATATGTGTGGGTAATTCTTCAACATTAACCCTTACATAGCTTTCTGTTACAAATTTTCCCCCCCAACTCCCCCCCCCACCCC